>VUJU01004135.1:0-20565 GCA_009835225.1 Aphis craccivora | reverse complement strand
CTTTTAGATCAAGGCTCGATAATTTGATCCCGAGACAACTAGATCCACGTTGTTACCAAAGGTATGGTTGGGATCTCAATGACCCGGGTCCTATTTGTTCATACACCTAATAAAATGGCTCTGGAATATAACAGTGCTACCAGAAATCGTAATATTGGTATAATAACATTTTATAAATTGTTATTATTTGGGAAATAACAATATCAAGTTTAAATTTTGATGAAATTGGGTATTTTTTCTTTTTTATCCGTAAGTTCAAATTATCTGATGTAGGTATGCAATATTATGTATTAATGTATTATATCAGTAGATCACCACTCTTCAGATTTTCCTGCCAGTGTGAATTATGTTAAGGTTCCACTGGTCCCAGCCAATTATAAAGACAACTTAGTACTTACTACATAAAAAACTTTTATTTTCCAACAATCAGTTTAGATGATAATGTGTCATTTCCGCTCCCAAAACCTAAGATAATATTATCCTAAATAAATAAATTTCAATCTCGATCAGGGGCCGGAGTGGCCTACCGGGCAACCGGGATATTTCCCGGTGGCCTGGATTGTTTATACAAAATATGGCCCATCGGCCATCATTTTATATTTCTATTCGATAATTTTGTGATAGTTATAATATTTTCTACCTTTAAATAACTATAAAAACAGACTGAGAAATTTTATGACGAACGATGATATTCTAGAAACATTTTTTGATGTCTATAAAAAAATCAATGCTAATGGAATTAGATAATGATATTATTATTAATGAACTGAGTACCTACCTACTAAAAGTAAATTGTAATTACATTAACAATTATTACCTATTTGTTAAATATGTATGTAATTGCTTCTTAATAAGTAGGTATAAGTTTTGTTTTATAGTTAATACTAACTAAGAGGACATACTAAGCATTGTTAAGTATTTGTTATTTTTTTGAAATGCGTTCATCGTAAATTAATATATTAGTATATACTATATAAGAACCTATTTATTATAATAGTTAACAGTGAAACTGAAAATAATAAAAGAAATCATACTATATGATGCCATAAACAATAATAAAAATGCATTCCAAAAAAAAAAAAAATGTATAATGTCAATGTACGTAGGCCGTAAGGCTAATATTAATAAGTGGCCCGAAAATATCGGTTTGCCCGGTAAGAATTTTGGAGTCACTCCGCTCCTGATTCCCAATAAACGATAAACCATCATTTAACATTTTATGCTAAAACTAATTTCTCTAATCAAAACCATATCCCTATTTTCTTCAAATATCGATTAGCCTGAAATGTCTGATTAGGTATTTACTTATTTCACAGATATAGATAATAAATTATATTATAACTACCTAATAATATAAATAATAAATAATAATATAGATATTATAACTATTATTATCTATATCTGTGACTTATTTTATTGTTGAAGTTCGCAACTATCATAAATCCCCTTCCGTCTCTACTGTCTTCTAACAACTTTATTAAGTAAAGGTCAATTATAATTATCTATAGATATCTTAACCTTACCTAGTTGTACATTTACACCTAATGTTGATTGTTGACTGTTGTTATTGTTCCATTTTACATGCAAGTTAACTACATTAAATTCATAATGTTACATTCTTATCTTAATTATATTTATTTATTAATATTAACTTTACCATGTTATAAATATCTAATTTGTATTAATTGTGTTAAAATATTTCAACTGTTATGAGCTATACAATATTCGTGTATCTTGTTGTATTAGCTATTTGATTGTTGAACTATCATAGTTTTTACTTTTTTTTTTAAACCGAAGACGCCGCGAGAACTGCTTTCGCATTGGCTCCGCGGAGCATATAATATATACTTATACTATAAGTAACAAATAAATAAAAATAAATAAATTATAGTAACATTAAATACAACTGTTTCATAAATGCACAAAAAATTAACTCAATCTATTTACTTGTATATAGGACCAAAAACAATAATAATGGAATAATAATATATTATCATTAGACAATTCAAACAACGAAATCCTATAATACCTAGTTAAAAAAAAATTGATAACTAATTGGTTGCAGAATGAACAAAATAAAATACTTTGATTAATATTGTACCTATTCTTCTAATCTAATTTCGTACATAAAGTATCTTATTTACTAATTATTTATTTATTTTAAATACCTATTATATTATAGAATCTAAGAACAAACGACACAGAAAAAACGACGTATGCATTTTACTTTAAAATTCCAAATATTAGCTAAAGCATTTAAGCATAAGTATATTACAAGTCAATTGTTTTAAATGAGTATAATCATGGGCGTAAACTGGTGGGGGGCGAGAGGGGGCAACTGCCCCCCTTGATATCTTGTAAAGTGTATTTATTAGGTATATTTAGTCACTAAGTATCTTTTAGTATACAGTATATCGGCATAAAATAAAGTTTGCCGTCCCATAAAAATTGCCCAAGTTACGCCTATGAGTATAATGAAATAATGTACTGTTATGTATTGAAATCGAGATCAAGATGTAACTGACGCAAATTATATGGAAGTTGCACTTATAGACTACCTACCTTTAGTTTTTATCCATTATTTTATCATAACATCCACATTTCACAATCGTAATTTAAATTTTTCTTATACTTTATAAGTAAAAGCACAAACTATAAGATATACTTAGTAGGTACCTAAGTATATCTTAGTTCATGGTAAAAGGTTCTTACGTACAACGGTACAAAGAGAGATAATATTATATTAATATATGTTTTTTTTTTTATTATTATTATTATCGTTGCGAATTCGCTCATCAAAACTTCATATAGGATCCTACTAGGCATTACATTATGGACGAAACCGGAAACGTTTTACGATTACATTTTTAACGATAAAATTTTGTTTATCATAGGTAGGTATCATTGTATATTTGTATTAAACAAATTCAACTTACATATTATTACTTATTAGTTATTATTTAATATACCTAAGTGTTGACATTTAACATTTTACTATTTAATTTACTAGGTACTTACTTTACTAAAGCTTATTTCAACAAGCGTGCTTTCGAGTTTCTATATACCTATACATATAGGCTATATTATTTAAAAATAATTTTTAATAGCAATGGTATACATATAATATTCGATATTTATGGTTTATTTATATTATTATTTACTTATTTAATTTAACAATTGATTTATAATATAGGCTAATAATTTAACTAATATTTGATTGACATTTTAAAGTAAAATACATTTGTCGTTTTTTATCGATTATTTACCGTAAACTAGGTATATTATTAATAGTATTATACTATAAAAAGTAGGTATCCTTATTCCTTACATTAATTATTACCTAAATAGTTATATTTAATAATTTTAATCTATTTTGTGGTCATGTTATAATATGTTTTACTTATGACGTAATGGATGAAAAACCATTAATTCTTCTAATTGCTCGTAATTTCAACTTCTGATGCCTATAATAAAAAAATGTCTGTATTTCCTATAATTATTTTAAATTTCTACTATAGTAACATTTTATTTTACTTTAACTAAATAAAACATAATATTGTACTTATCTGATTAATAATTGTTTATATATTAAACAATTTCAAATATACTGTTATTTAATATTTGTAACTAATGAATAAGAATTACAATTGATAGAAGTATCTCTATTCCGCCTCAGTAAAATGTTGCCCCCAAGGAGCATAACGCATTTACTCATTTACATCTAAATGGTAAATACTAAAAGTGATTAAAATGATTATATTTATAAAGATTGGCATACAGTTATATCGATCTCGTAGTACCTAAATTAGATTCATACCAGTTTGTGTTCTTGAAATTCTAATTAGAGGTTCTTTAAAGAGACCAAAGTCTAAATAATGTTTATTATTTACTTATACCTATTAACATATTAATAATTGTATATAATGTTTAATGTTTAAGCATTATTCAACTATTACTGTAAAAAAGTTTTTGTATTAGGGCCAAGGAGTATAAAATTGTAAACGTACATAAATAATCTATAATGCATTTCAATAAAAAAAATATCTATTATACGAGTATCTAATATCTATGTGTGTTTGACTAAAGGTTAAGTTAATTTTTTGGTTCACCATTGAGTATTGACAACAGAATATAGAATAAACAGACAGTTCGTTTCATTTATTATCCAACAACCACTACAGTCGAGCCTAATCTAAGATCGTAGTCGAGCCCCGATCGACTTCTAACTTTCTAAGCTGCCAAGACAGTGGTCTTCAATCGGTGTGCCGTGAACAATCTATTAATAGTAGTATGTAATTACCAATATTATTTTATTATCGACATTCGGTGATATTATAATATGGATTAGTGTGTACCATTGTTAAAAATGTTGAAAACCATTGTTCGAAGATATGAGGCATGACTGCATGAGCTTATGAACAGTAATTATATAGTTAATAATCGTCTGATAGGTACTCTAATATCTAAATCTGTGGCCCTGTGGTCTGTGAAATAATCTAAGACCGTGGTGGATCTATCTATAAACCTTGGGTGGATCCAAACTCCGTGTTCCATGGTTCACGATAATAACATTAATAACTGATAATCATATGATAAGAATGACTAACATTGGCGATAAAAAATACATTCTGTGTATTTGCCTACACTGATCCGGTTAAAAGTTACCATTACTCCTGACCACTTCGACAAATTAATTTGTCTTCATTTTCTTCTTGTAAAATATCATCACGATGTTTTTAATTTTTATAGTCACGTTTTAAAAAAATTATTTGTGTTTTGTATTAAATTTATTTAAATTTTTGATTAATTTTATTTTTTGTAATTACCTTTTATATTTTGTTGGTGAATTTGTTATAAACCTCAGGTGCTGGGTAATTTTCCCGGCCGAATAATTTCATTTAATTTAAAGAGTAAATCAGAAGCCATTTGCAATGACACTAGAAGTCAAGGAGGGAAACTTGACTAATTCAAATAACCATCAATTAAACGGTATGTATAATTATAAGTAGTACACTAATATTTGAATCTGAGTTACAAAATTGTATGTTAATATCTATTGAACATATCATATCTATGATGTAGTATTCTTAAAAATAAGTAAGTAGGTACGTTATAATTATTATCTGAATAAAAAAAATATACTTAAAGGTCGAATGTAATTATCTCTTTTTATTTTTGAATCATCAGTTAAAAATATTATGTTAAGAAAGTGGTAGAATTAAATTAAAATTCTGCAGTCATGTGTTAATATATATAAATTTATGTTAAAAGTACCTATTTGTAGATTTTTGTATGAGTATATTATTAATTTATTATTTTCCGTACTTACTAAATTTAATAAATCTTCCTTTTTAATAACCATAAATTGATGTTGGCAGATATTAGCTTAATATTTTTAAATCTATGACTGGTTTTTATTTGTAGCAGTTAGTTCTTTACAATATTTCAAATTTTACTGTAATATAGGTATATTGGAAGATTTTTTTTTCCTGTTATGACTGTTAATTTTATTTAAAAATATATATATAGTGCTTCCATTATTTTTAATATTTTTACAAAGGTACATTAAATTATTTATTAGAATATTTTATTTATTTAATTTTTAACTACTAATACAAGTTATAGGTACCTACCTAAATATTTTAGTTACCTACATTAAAGTAATTTAAGTCCACTTGAATCTAAATTAATGTTACAACAATATTATGTTAAAAACAATCAAATGTCAAGATAAATATGGTTTAAAATAGTTTTTAAGAATTAAAACTTGCCTAAAAATTGTATTTTTACATTATATAATTGAAAAATCAGGTTTTTGACGAATTTATTAGTCACATTATCTTATATTATTCATATAACTCTTTTTAAGATATTTTAGTGTTTTGTAGATATCATGTTATAGTTTTAATCTAGACTGATGGCTGCTCTTACAATGTTTGGTTAGTACCTGATAACGGTAACCGGAAGAATTTTTCATGTGTTAACCGATAGAATTCTACTGATTAGTCTTAACCGACATTTAACCATATATTGTAAGAACCGCCCTAAATAATACATGTAATATAACATAATAATAATAATAATTTTGTTTTAAAAGAGGATTTTTTCTATTTAATATGTTAGTTTATACTTACTTAAATAAGTAGTGTAATATCTATCAATTATACTTAATAATTGATATAAATTAATCAGTATGTTAAGTTAAGTAAAATATTTTTCATTTGAGTAAAGCTTTAGTTAATACAAATATTATCATTTTTTTTTTATTTAAAGTTAATTTGACTCAAAATCTTCATGGTATTACACAGAAACATTTATAATATATATATATATATACATAACAAAACAATTTTTAATTATTTGATTGACAACTAAGATGACTGTTAATTAGTATTAAATTTTTGTTATTTTAAAATATGAATTAGTGTACTTTTGTACTGTATCTAAAATATTAAAAAAAAAATGTGAAAATAATATAATTAAATTTAAATATAATTTACTCTTGTAATTTATTAAATTAAAAAATAATAAATTTCAAATATATCAATTAAATTCAAAATTGTGATTATGACTGACTAAATAATAATTGTGCTATATTGTAGGTAATATAGAAATAGTTTGTAATGATCATAAGACACCAAGTGTAGATCATCTTGTTAATGGAATCAGTGGTCAAGAAGTTAATTCTGAAAGTACTACAACTGTTAATCATGTGGATGTTGTCAATAATAATGAATCCCATACGAAAAAGCAATTAAAGAAAAGTAGCAAGAAAGATAAAGATGTAGAAAAAACGGTTACAGATCCAAACATTAACATTTCTCATAGCGATGATAGTTCTGAGGAGAGTACTGATAATGACAAAAAACAAGGTACTGAAATAATATTCATTCAAGATCTTGGATTTAATGTCAAAATAGTTTGCCCTGGAACTGAAGCTTTTGAAATTCAAGTTGGTTAAATAAAATAGAAATTAATTACTTTACTATTGTTTTGTATAACATATATATTGTCAATGTAGGTATCTAGCATGGAATTGGTTCAAGAGATTCACCAATTACTAATGGATAGAGAGGACACGTGTCACCGTACTTGTTTTTCACTACAGTTAAACGGAGTAACATTGGATAATTTTTCAGAATTGAAAACTATTGATGGCCTTAAAGAAGGATCTATTATTAAAGTATGTTTCAGTTATAGATGGTTTCTTTTAAAATAGTAATCAATATGATATATTTATTATGACTAATATCTTTGGTTATGAACATTTTGCTCATTGATTTTTTATATCACTAGAAATTTAATAAAATACACCAATATCTGTAAAGTAAAATGTTTTACTCTAACTTTATGATGGTTACTTTTAATTTTAAGAAATCTCAATTCCGTGTCATAAACAAACTTGGATTTGTTTTATTATATACTTGTAATATTCTATTATTTTATCAAAAAAAAACTATAACATTATTAAAATCAGATATTGAGATTTAGTTTTGAAATAAATACCTATAGTTTAAATGGTCCATCACATTGTTTTTCTAATGTTGTAATCTGTAATTATTTTCTGATATATTTAATAAAAAAAAAATAATTATTCAAGGAATATACATTTTATCATAGTATAAGAGTTCAGCACTGTCCAGTTAAAATATTTTTATATTCCTGTTTTAGATTTAAAGGTCAAGACAGTTATATTATAATGGATTAGGTTTGGTCAATATGTTTCACTATTCTGGTGTTTTTACTTATACTATATAAGTACTCAATGTTGGTGTATACTGTATAGTAATGTTAATATCTTATTTATAACTTTTGTCTTTCATATTATTATCTAGTTGATAGGTACAGTAAAACACCATTATTTGATAACACAACATTTTATAAAAAATTGGATTCTAACAGATTTATTAAATCTTAAGAATATTACTATGCTAGAACCTAATATTAAGCTATGTCCTTAAAAGTATCTTTTAAATGGGTCATTGGAACATCCTAACTTGGGATTTATGGTTATTCTAATTACTACATTCAATTTGGTTTTAATAGTATACAAATAATTTATTGACAACTTAAGAATTTAAAAATATTTCAGTTTCAACATACATTTTCTAATATTTTTTTTTACATTTCGATATCCTTATTATGATGTAACACTTATAGGTTGTTGAAGAGCCCTACACAATGCGAGAAGCTAGAATTCATGTTCGTCACGTTAGAGATATTTTAAAATCATTAGAAATGGCAGATGCTTATAATGGTGTTGATTGTAATTCATTATCTTTTTTAAATGTTGTTACTCAAGGTAAAGTAATTTAGTATGACTTTTAATTGTCAAAGTGATAGTAATAAAAACATATTTTTTTTTTTTTTTTTTTTTTATTAAATAGAAAAGAAAAAAACTCGGTCTGAAAGTGTTGACTGTACTCCTCCAGACTATATAATGCCTAACAATAAAGATCGACCTCTACTTCCTCTGCATCCAACATCAAAAGACTTAAAAGGACCTTTATGTATAAAGGTAAAAATAATATTTTTTATCTTAATTACAATGAATGTACTATACTTAAAGGAAATGTTTATAGTTTAATGTTTATTGCTTATTGTATATTTGATATATAGATTCAGTTTGAAGCTAATAATCATTTTATGTTTTTTAATGTAGCTGGATTTTTTCAAAAATCCATTTTAGTTTTTTAATAATTTCCTTATTATTTTTTAATTTTAAGTCCAAAGATATTTAAGAACAACTTGTCTCAGAATAAATGTAAATTGATTTAACTTTCTTTTAAATACAAGTATCATTTTACAAATAGAACACATCAATACTGTCAATCCTTCCAATATAATTACTTTTGTCTACTGGTGAAATTTATTATATTGTTTTTTATAATTTTAGGTACTTACTACTTCTGCATGGAATCCTCCACCTGGTTTTCGAAAAATGCATGGCGATTTGATGTATATGTATGTCATTACATTAGAGGATAAACATTTTCACATTACGGCTTGTACCAAAGGATTTTTCATCAACCAGTAATTATAGTTTTAATTTTTACATTATTTTGTTTTTTAATATATTTTTTATTATGATCAGATCTACTAATGAAGAATTTAATCCTAAACCTGCTGCTCCAAATCATTTATGTCACTCTTTAATCGAATTACTTAGTCAAGTAAGTCCAGCTTTCAAACGAAATTTTGCAGCTTTGCAAAAAAAGAGAACTGCTCGACATCCCTTTGAACGTGTTGCAACGCCTTATCAAGTATACAGTTGGGCTTCTCCATTACTTGAGCATACTTTAGATGCCATCAGAGCTGAAGACAGTTAGTATTATTTTAATTTAATTTTTTTTTTCTTTAGAAATGTTATTAGTAAACAAAATTAAATTATGTGTATGCAAAAGATGTATAAGAATTATATTTGTGTATTTAAGCTTTTTCATCAAAACTTGGGTATGAAGAACATATTCCTGGTCAAACTCGAGATTGGAATGAAGAATTACAAACTACTAGAGAACTTCCTCGTAAAAATCTTCCAGAACGTTTATTGAGAGAAAGAGCCATTTTTAAAGTATGAGTAAAAAAAATTTAAGTAATTTAAAATATAAGTGTCATGTTGATTTAAATACTTACATTTTACAGGTGCATGGAGATTTTGTAGCAGCTGCTACCAGAGGTGCTATGGCAGTCATTGATGGTAATGTAATGGCTATTAATCCTGGTGAAGAAGCTAAAATGCAAATGTTTATATGGAATAATATTTTCTTCTCACTGGGTTTTGATGTTAGAGATCATTATAAAGAACTAGGAGGAGATGCTGCTGCTTTTGTTGCTCCTGTATGTAATTTATTATTATAATATTTTTATATTTACTTAAAATTAAATTTTCAATTTTAATATAACATGTGTTATTTTAGCGAAATGATTTGCAAGGTGTTCGAGTATATAGTGCAGTAGACTTGCCTGGATTATACACATTAGGCACAGTTGTTGTTGATTATAGAGGGTACAGAGTGACAGCTCAATCTATCATTCCTGGCATTTTGGAAAGAGAACAAGAACAATCTGTTGTGTATGGATCTGTGGACTTCGGTAAAACTGTGACTACCAATCCAAAATATATTGAATTAGTATGTGGAGATGCGTTTTATTATATACATTTAAAGTAACTTGATAATTTAACTGAATTGATCTTTTACTTATAGCTTAGTCAAGCAGCGCAACAGTTAAAAATAATGCCACATAAAGTAATCAGTGAAAAAAGTGAAGAAATTGAATTATGCTCATCAGTGGAGTGTAAAGGGATCATTGGAAATGATAGCCGTTATTATATCTTGGATCTACTTAGAACTTTTCCTCCAGATGTCAATTTCCTTTTACGTAATTATTATTTGAATTTAACATTAATTTAATTAATTCACTAGGTAATTATTAAATTATTGATTATAGTTGATGAAGATATACTCAGTAAAGAAGTTAAATCTTTGGGATTTCCTATTCAGCATAGACATAAATTATGTTGTCTTAGACAGGAGTTAATTGATTCATTCATTGAGTAATAGTTCAAATATTTTAATTAAAATTATATTCTTTTTTAGACATGCCTAATTTAATATTCTTGTTATAAATGTTTATAGAACACGTTATATGATGTTTATTAAGTATGCAGCATTCCATTTACAGCATTTAAACTTATGGAAAAATCAAAAAAATGTAGACAGCGTTGTTGACAATAATGAATTGGTATGTTTGATTACCTTATAAATTGATTTAATCTATATATTTATATATTTATTAGATTAAAGAAAAAAGAACACATAACATCGATGAAAATGGTAAAAATGAAATAACTGATATTAAAAAAAATGATAATAAAGGCGATGAAACTACTTTAGAAGAATCATTAGAGACTAAGAAAAAAATTGTGGAAACAATTACTGAAAGTGCTGTAAAAGATAGTAAGTTAAAAAAAAATTAAAAGATTAATTAATATTATTACTTCATAATAAGGAAATTCATATTATATTGTAATAGGTGATGATAATAGTACTAAAGAAGTTGTTAAAAAAGCTGCTCAAAAGGTTGGCTCGCTGAAAGAAACAGAATTTGATATAAGATTTAACCCAGATGTGTTTTCACCAGGCGTAAAGCATTTTAACCCTGAATCAGATCAATTTAAATTAGAAAAACAATTGGTTGTAGATGCAGCTGAATATCTACTGTTATCACAAATCCCGTTGTTTGTATGTTTGTATAATTTCTTTAATTTGATATTAATCACTGATTTGTAATCAATGAAGGTCTCCTATACCCTATTCACAATGAGATCATTACTCGGCGACGATCAATTTTTGTCTGGCAGCGGTCAGACCCTTAGTCCCCACCTAGTCAAAGAATTCCAATCTGGTATGCTAAAGCTACAAAATAAAACCATCCCCATGCGCACAACTAGGCCGCCGAGTAATGATCTCATTGTGAATGGGGTATAACTTATTGTGCAATTTTTTTTTAAAACAATTTATAAAATTGATATCATTAAATTGTAGAATAAAAAATATAGATGTATTAAATTCCTTATAAAATACAATACTTTTAATAATCTAGCTATTAAAGTATTTAAAATAAAATTTTAGTTTTAATATTTTTATTACATATTAGTCACAATATTTAAGTTTCAAAAATTATTGTTAAGGATCTTTTCTATTTATTACTTCTATTTTATTTTTTTACTTCTATTTATTCAGGATTGCATTTTTATAAAATGAAATTGGTAAAAACAAACTTTATTGATATTATTTATTATATTATTATACTGCATTCACGTTTATGAGTGACCAGTTTTTATTAGTTTTATAAGTAGTCACATACATTAAGGTTTCTCCTACTCAATCTATCACCAGTAATATAAACAGAAAGTCTACCACGTCCATATGCAGTAGTTGGCAGACTAGGTCACTTATAAACATGAATTGAGTAAAATATACACTGACAAAAGTATACAATTTATTATATATTGATATTATATTATCAATTATTTATTTATAGATTAGAGATTGTATGGATCATTCTTCTGCTCCAATGGATGGACAAATATTATCTGAGAATTTACATACAAGAGGTATCAATATTCGCTATTTGGGAAAAATAGCTGAAAAACTTTCAAAAATCAAACAACTTGAATATCTGTACAGTATTACTGTTGCAGAATTAATTACTAGGGCAGCAAAACACATATTCAATACTTATATACAAGTAAGAAGAATTATATGTTTTATATTGACTTGTATACTTTAGATTTAAATTATATAATTTAGTCAGCAGAGTTGATGAGCCTAGCTAATGCAGTTAGTCATTTTTTGAATTGTTTTTTGTCATCGTGTTCAACACCACATCCTCAAAATACATTAGACGATGTAAAACCAATTAAAAAGCGCAATAAGCGTAAGGGAAGATTAAACAGATTACTAACTGTAGATAACAAAGATTGGGCTAATCTTACTCGACATGCTCTTTGGTCACAAATTCGAGCAGAAATAAAATCATATTATGCTTGGGAATTGGTTTCTGAAACAATTGAATCGATTTGTGAACACTATGGCACTCAAAAAATATCATTATTGAGGTATAAATATTTTTCATATTAAGCTTTTTATAAGAAGATATTGACGTAATATAATATATTATGTTTGTTATTAAAAACTTCAGAATAATTTTTTTTTATTATTAAAGGTCGTTTTGTTTAAAAACTGGAATTCAGATATTGTTAAGGGAATATTCATTTGATTCTAAAAATCGGTTTACATTCTTTGAAGAAGATATTGTGAATATGTTTCCCGTTGTTAAACACATCAACCCTAGGGTAAAATAAAATAGCTTTGTTGCATTTGCTTTTATAATATATGTTGATGATTACAGGCAACTGATGCATTTAATTTTTATACAACTGGTCAAACAAAAATCCAACAAGGACTTTTAAAAGAAGGTTACGATTTAATTATGGAAGCTTTAACCCTATTAAATAATGTATATGGTGCGATGCATCCTGAAATCGCTCAATGTTTACGAATGCTTGCCAGGTTAAGTTATATAATGGGTGATTATGGTGAAGCCATGGCATATCAACAAAAAGCTGTGTTTATGTCAGAACGAGTTAATGGAATTGATCACCCATATACCATAACAGAATATGTAATTTTAGAAAAAAATAACATACTTTTATGAATATTATAAATATTATGTTATTTAATTTCAGATTCACTTAGCTTTGTATTGTTATGCAAATAATCAAATAACTACTGCTTTAAAATTATTGTACCGAGCTCGTTATTTGGCAGTTTTGATTTGTGGAGAAAATCATCCAGAAATAGCTCTATTAGATGTATGTATATTTAAATTCTAAAAAAATTAGCAACTATAATTATTCATTTTTATTTTATAATTTATGCATATTATTTTTATTTATATTTATAGAGTAATATTAGTCTGATTCTGCATGCAGTTCAAGAATATGATCTTTCATTGAGATTTTTAGAGAAAGCATTAGCTTTAAATATAAAATTTTATGGCCCTAAATCTTTAAAAGTAGCAGTGAGTTATCATCTAGTTGCTCGCACTCAAAGTTGTATGGGAGATTTCCGTTCTGCATTGAGCAATGAAAGAGAAACATACGCAATTTATAAACAACAGGTACTATAATATTTCTTTGGTAAATTATTAAAATATTAAAATTAATTTCAATTGAATATATTTTATTTTAAAGTTTGGTGAAAAACATGAAAAAACGCAAGAATCATCGGATTGTTTGAAACACCTAACGCATCAGGCAGTAGTATTACAAAAAAAAATGAATGAAATTTATACTGGCAAAACTGGTGCTACATTACCTCCTATACAAATACACCCACCCTCCATGGGTAGTGTACTAGATATGCTCAATGTCATCAATGGCATTCTGTATGTACAAATTAGGTATGTTAGTAGTATTTAATCATATATTTATAAATAAAAATTATTTTTTACATTACATTTTTTTTTTAGTTATGGTGGCTATTTGTCCCAAATTTTAAATTTTAAATATTATGTGGAAATCAAAATAAATTAATCTTAAAGACTTAAAACTTTTTTAATTTACCTATATTATTTTATTTTATTGTTTTTGCTAATAATTATACCTTAATTAAATTTATTTTTCAAGATAAGTTATTAATATTTTTGTATAAAAATTATATCATTTGTTTAGTCAGCAAGACTTAGAAAATTTCAAAGCAGAGGTGGAAAAACGTTCGGAAACACTAGACTTAGTGAAACCATCAACAGAGCAAGAATGCACTAGTTGAGTATTTCCGAAACATGTAGTAAGCTTGTCTTACGCTTTCAGTGATTTATCGATTGCTGTAAGACAACTTAAGTAGTCATTTTGATGCTCATTTTTATTTTGTATTGTTTATTTAGTTAATATGTTCTTCTGTTTTGTTACTGGATATATAATACATCATTAAACATTCTTAATTTATATATATACATAAATATATATATATATATATATATATATGTACACACATTCACTGTAGTGCCATTTATCTAGTCTCTGTTAATTAGTGCATATTTAGTAATTTTAACCACCATGAAAAATGTAAATTTTTTATAATATATGCATATTTGCATGTATATAATTATGTATACATACTTATACTTATGGAACTGAAAATGTGAGCTACTGGAATAAAATAAAATAAAAAACTACTTATTTTATGATATTTGTCAACTAATTAATGTAACAAAAGTTGAATATTTAACTTCTTTATTATTAGTCCAGAGGTATTATGCCAAAGCTCACAAATTTTAAATTCCTATTTCATAGTAGCAGTTATAGTATAATTAGTATATTTGTGTTGTTTTAACCATCTCGTACAAAAATATTAGACTAACGGAATAAAATAGCAATAATTTGTATTTAATAATTTTTTTTTTTAAACTAAATATTAAAAATCAAATTTAATCTTTAATATATATTTTTTTGTTTTATATATATTATATATTATGTAGGTGTGTATGTGTATATATGTATATTCTGTTATTGTTATTACTATTATTATTATTATTATTATTATGATTATTATCATGTGTTTAGAATTTTGAAATCACCAAAAAACTTTTAGACTGCGATAATATTAGACTGGTAACAAGACAGTAGATTTATTTTAGAAAGTTTGTTGATTTTTTTATACAAACTATTATTGTAGTTGGAAATTATACAAATAAAGTTTTTTTACAAAACAAATGTTTGTTTTTTCATTTCATTTGTGTTTAACTTTTTAAATATATCTAGAAATCTAGAAAATTATGATAATTAAATTTGTAAATTTAGGACTGTAACTAACTAAGAAGTGTGGAATTTCCATTTCTACATAACTTAGTTTCATTCATCTCTATAGTCCATTATCGCCAATGCCTATTTCTTTCACTTTTTCCTATTATAATAGGCTTGATTTAGTCACATATCTGCCTTCTTAAATATATCATCAAGCATAATGCATGGGTATATTGTGGAAAAAGTAAAGATAGGTAGGTGAGTAGTATTAAGTTACGTTACCCATTCATTTTTAAACTTAAATATTGGGGAAATGGTATTTTGCGCACATTTTATTACTGTACAATGTACATTTAAGTACGTATGTAGTTTGCACCAAAATATAAAATGTATTTTGCGCCACATATACAGATTAATTTTGGTATTTTGCTCCACGAAAGAAAACGAAATGGAATATGTAATTTGCACCACACTTTCAACAATATTCAACTTATCAACTAAATAAAATTGACAGAAAAGGCTTAGTTTTGTTAATAGGTATAAAAAAAATGGTGAGTAAACTAAGTATTTTATTTCAAAAATGATATGTTATAACTTATATAAATTTATTTATCATAAATTATAATATGACTGATTTTTTTTATGTTTTATTACTAAACTAAAATTTACTAATTACTTATTTAATATACATAATGGAGTTTGTTTTACATAGGTATACACATTTAATTTCTAATTATAATATTAGTGGCGCTAATTACAATTTTAATAAGATGAACAATAGTACAAATTACAAAATTAGTAGGTACATGTTTGCATAGATTAATAATGCCTTTTTGCTTAATATTTGGCGCAAATTATCAAAATAAATTTTTAGATGTAGCAAAAATTACATATTTTTTATATTTTTTTGTTTTTGGCGCAAATTACATACGCCCATATATTATTATATTAAATAAAATATAATATGTATTATGAAATAAATAAGACAATGACTAGAAAAAAAATTTGTTTTTATGGAAAATTATTATTATTGGATGGTGGGCCGGTCATACAGTAATTTCCCGAGCCAAAATTTTTAGCCAATCCGTCGCTGGGTGACATCAATGATATCTATTGCAAGGTTTCAGATGAAGCTTAATTTTATGATGTATTCAATTCTCTACCAACGTTGACCCTGAAGTATTTAAAATTATGTACTTATCAAATTCTTAGTCTCATTTTTACCATCCTTATAAATCTGTTTTATACATCTATTTTTTGGTAGTTTTCTAACTTGACAACTCCATAACCTTACACACGTCTACTTAATTATAATACACATACAATTATACAATTATAATAATATTTTATACTCATATTTTAACCCATCTATTTTTAGACAACTTTATGTATTTATGTAATAGCGTATAGCCCTAGCAGTGGACACGATAAGATGAAGAAGAATTATAATACCTATATAATATGTGGATTTATGTTTAAGAATTTATTGGCAATTGCCATAAGTTTTCATACCTATATGCTGCAGAGTAAATTCTACATGAAGGACTAATATAGTTGATAAGAGATTAGTTTTGAGGTGCCTCAATTGTAGCTTATTTATCTTATGAATAATAGAATAAAATTAAAGTTGTCGAATTGAACTTTATCTTCTTTTACTTTAATAGTTTACAACATTACATGAAAATATACATTTTTTAAGCCAATAACAGTTTTTAATAATAAAAGTACAGTTCATTATCATAAAAAGTATATTATAATAGAAAAAAATAATAACTATGCATTATGTATTTATTTTATAACTAGTCAAATATATAATGCATATTAATAATAATTGAATGATCTGATTGTAAAGTAAGATTAATAAAAGTTACTACCTTAGTAACAATAAAATATAAATAAGACACTTTCCAATTTACTAAAATCATAATTGTATAAAAAATAGAATATAATATTTAAATTTATTTCAATGATGTTTTTTGTTTTTTAGCATTGAGCATCATCATTTGAAAAGCATTGAGCTTCTTTTGTTCGTGAGGTATTGTTGTAATGTTGTCAGGATCTAAATATACATATAAAAAAATTAATGTTCAATGGTTAATACTTTCTTGGTTTATACGATAAACTAATTTAATATAAAAAATAGACCAAATGTTATACATTCACTTCACTCATTTTCACCTTTGGTCTAGATACTTCACATGTTGCAGGTTATTTTGGAACAATATGTACATATATTTTTTTACGATAAAATTAGGTAGCTTTATTTAAGTAAAATAAGTATAAACTTGATGTAATGTATATTATAAAGGGAATTCCGCCCAGTGGTTTTCGGTTTTTGTCTAAAACACGTGTGATATAAGATTTTAGATGCGTTTTTTGAAAAAATATCCCGATTGATATATTGAAACAACAAGAATTTTAAAAACAGATTTTAATTGTTCATTAAGTCTTTTTGAGATCAAATTTTCTATACTTTTTGATTTTTTAGTTTTTACTTATGAAATTTGACAATTTTTTAATTAATATTTTAATACAATGTTTTAAGAAATTTTGGGGGGATAAAATCAAAAATGTGAGAAAATTAATCTAAAGTAGACTTGACGACAAATTAAAAATTGTTTTTAGGATTCTTATTGCTTCATTATACCAATAGGTCATTTGCCAAAAAAACACATCTAAAATCCTATATCAAATGTGTGTTTGACTATGACAGAAGATTACCGGGTAAAATCATCTTAATTAGAGAGTGTATAGACTATACTTATTTTTCTGAGTAGTTGCAAAAGTTAAAAAAAAGTTATATATTAATTATAAATATTAAATAAAATAGTTAAGTTTTTATAAAATATATTTAACAATTTTAAATTCTTGATTAGATGTATTGGTTTATTGGTTTTTAACATAAAGAAAATAGAAAATTATTATTCATTAACAAGTTTATAATACAGTTTAATCATAAATTAAATATACCTGTTGTGGTACTCCTATTTAGAACATCACTTGACATTAATTTTGGTTTCTTTGGGAAATTGTGCACAACTAAATTTTCAGAATTATGGTTTTGATGATCCATATTATTTTTTTCTGGTAGATTATTTAAAGTCATATTGTGCTCCAAACTATTTTCCATAACTTCTTTTTTACGCTTATTTTGTTGAAGAAGATTTTGAAGAGAGTAATTCACTTCTGATTTAATTGGTATTTTTGGAATTATATTTTCGATGCCCAAAACTATATTCTTGTCATAGGTAGGCAGTTGTTGCATACTATTATTACCTAAAGTATGATTATGTAAAATATTTTTCTCGTACTCTTTCATGTAATAATTTATTTTATCCATAAGTTTATTGGATTTAAATTTGATATCATCATCAGGAACTAAAATTGAAAATTTATAAAAAATACGCTCCAAGCCAGCCATTAAATTTTTAACAAAATCAATATCTAAAAATAAATACATAAATATTACTGTAATACTGTTTGTTAAATTGTTTTATACATTTTTATTTAATTAACATACTTGAAATTTTAAAATTTTTGAATAAATTAGTCCAAATGTTTACTAAATCCTTTAAAAGTTTTATCTTTGAAGGTTCTGTGTTAAGGTTTTTATGAAATACAATATGAAATTCTGGAGAAGATAGTCCACAGCATATGTAATCTGTTACTAAATAAAATATAAGCATTTTTTCCATAGATGTTTCTTTAGGATTAGACCATTTATCCAATTCATATTTCTGTAAAAATACAAAATTAGATATGAATATGCTATATTTAAGTAGTGTTAATTATATTTAAACAAACTGCTAATTAACCAATCAAAATAAGTACAATAATTTAGGAGTTTATATTGATTTTATTTAGCTTTGAGTCTTCATACATCTCCAAATGTTATTAACTTTAATCTCGACTTTAATATACAAGTGAATTGACCTTATTTCTAAATTAATAGTAAGAAATTTTTTTTAAGGATATTTACTTTTATAAGAATTAAATATAAATTAAAATGCTAAAAACTCGTTTTTAATAAATAAATATGTACCGGTAAAAGCGTATAAAATTCCCTAGAAAATATTTGTAATTTGATAAAATGTCAATTCACTTTATATTGAGAAAACTAATTACACAATAAGTGGGTATAGCTGACAGCTGCTATACTATCATAGTATCAAAATATACCTTTGTTGTGGAGGTCATATTTATAAATAATAATACAAGTAATAATTTAGCTATTTACAACATAACTAAGTAACTGAATTCAATGTAAAAACACAACTTACAGGTAATACATTATAATAATAATAATTAATAATTATAATTATAATAATTGTTTGGCACTAGAAATATTATTATTTGAAGTATATAATATGCCAATAAAATATAAAAACATTAAAAATTGTACAGTAAAGAAAATTAAAGTTATTTTTACTATTGAATCTAACAAAAGAAAATATTTCACCAAGAAAAAAATTAAGATGCTTAGTTTAAGTAAGTTTAAGTTTAAATAAATGGTTGAAGAATTTAAATATATAAAATGGTTTTTACCTGTACTTCAAGTGAAAATAGAAAATAATTTAATTAAAATATTACCATCAATTTAAGGCAATCTGTTGAGGTTAGTTGAGTAAGAGAACTGCATACTGGTATTTGAATTTCACGCACATTCTTCAAAGCTAATACTTCGGCAAAACTGTAAATACTTTCGAAATGTGTTATCAACTCCGATTCATTGAACATTTTGAAAACTGTATGAAAATACAACCACGTGAAATGTAATGACGATATTTTGGTACCACCTCATTAACAAAATCACGTCTTCGATTCACTCAATTATATTTTATGTAGGCAGTTGAAAATTTCGAATGTATAATAATTGTTAAACATAAGACAACATAATCCTTCATTCGTTTGACACATGCACTTGTATTGAAAATTAGAATCCCCAAATAATTGAAAAGAATAGGGATTTAGGACAAACAAATCAAAAATAATGTTGTTGTTATTACGTATTACATAATTTATTATGGAGGGAACCAAAAATGCAAAAAAGGCGCCAAATACAGATACCATATGTTTTAATCACGAACTAAGATAAACAGGTGTGGCATCCCAACAATTTATAAGATACTGCGGCGGGCGAAAAACATGTTAGGTACCGCGGTTGTGGCACAAGTTTGCCAACCGACCCAATATTCTCTGCCAACATGTCGCCGTTGATCTGACTCCGTTTTGCGAGCTATGCGGAAGGAATTTTG
>VUJU01004134.1:0-20569 GCA_009835225.1 Aphis craccivora | reverse complement strand
CGCAAGATCATTTGGGTTGGCCATCCCTGTACTAGATACTAGTATTTGTAATAAGGATAATATTATAAATATTTAAAAATTGGCATTTATGAAATGATGGCAAAAATGTTAGTAGGTATACTATCTAAGTAGATGGATATAGCTAGCTGTTTGTGTTAAGAAATGTATTTAAATAATAATTATTTAGATGATTTTTGGTTAATGGTTAACCGTGTTTTACTTAGTCATTAGCGAGTATGCTGAGTGTTTTTTTTCAGTGTGAAAGTGTGTTGACATTTCGGCGAAACAAGTCTTGTTACATATTATACGGCAAAGCTTCTCATTACCGCTCCTGTTATTGATTAAAAGTATATAATATAATATACATAAAACAATTATGATTTACGGGAATGGAGGGATCATATATTTTTTTATGTTGTCAGTTAATACAATATAAAATATTTAGTCACAGGTCATTGTAGGTCACTATAGCTGTAGAGTGGTGCAATCAATTACTTGAAGGCTTATTATTAGTATAGACTATAGATCCTTCACAAAAATAAAAATAAAAAAACCTAGTATATTTTCTCCACTTATCGAAAAAACTTTGAATTATATGCATATATAGGTATATAGATAATAAAAATGTATCTTTTTTACTTTTATAGTTTTGTTTCTAAGTGTAAGTGTAATGGTCAGAAAAAAATTTGGATAGAAATAAAAATATTATATTATATCTAGTCCAAAAACATAGAATAATAATAATAATTATAATTATAATAATAATTATTATTATACCTAATAATAATTATACCTATATGTTATAATTTATCAAAATATCAATGGTTGTTTTGTTTGTTACACATTTCCATTTTTGGTTAATTGAGTAATTAATAATATATTTTTAATGACATCTTAAACCATAATGTTAACCACTTACTATAGGAAAATACCAAAATTGCCATTCTAAAAAATATGATTATTTCTTTACATTAACCAAAGAAAAATAACAAATTTCTCATCACACATACCTGATCACGTGTCATACTCTTCACACAATAAGCGAACTGAAAATTTAAAATAGCACGTTTATTAAGAACTGAATAAAATCCCTAATGGTTAATTGTTTGATTTGAATAATTTATAGTTTATTATTATTTTATTCTACTTATTATTTGATTTGATTACTAAATGTTAAATTATCATAATAGGTAAATTGTAATAATCATATGTTGAAATAAAAATTGTAAATAGAAATTACAAAGATTTTGTTAGGTTCAATAAAGTTTTGTCTTGTACTTACTAAAAAAAAAAAATCGGTTTACCCTATATATTCCATAATACCACTATAGATCTATAACTTGTACTTACAGAAATCTTTATATCAAAAGTTTCCAATCTTTTTTTAACGTATCACCCTAGTAGTCTAGTCTCTAGTAGAATTGTGTATTACAGTTCAGGCATGTACCACTAAGAATGAAATTATTCAAAATGTAATTACATCCTATAATAATTAAGGCATATTCAGTACCTTTGTTTACCCGAAACGAAAAATAATCTTTTATCCGTCCGTGTAGCTTTCCACGATCGAAAACACTTTAACCGTTGTACATGTGAAGGCGAGATATACGAATTAAATTATTTATTCGTAGAGTATGATAATCATAGAATGCTGTGCCATTTCGTAATCAGTAGTCTTTATACTACTGCAGGACGCAAATGATTTATTTCGAAATTGTTTTTCAAAAACGTCTTGCACTGGATACTTGCAAAACGTCTTAATATACACGCGCGCGCACCTCATAGGTCGTGATATATACTGTCGCCAATTCGCCAAACGCGTCCCGTTCGCATACCACAATATAACACATCGGCGCAGTCGACGTCATATCTAAATCACGAGCTATATCGTAGGTATTTAATAGTAATATTTGAATAATATTATATGATATCACGCGGACCGTCCTCGCTCGGACGTCTGCGTATACATCGAGTTCGACGAAGACACCTATATATACATCGTAGGTATACCTATATATTGGATTTATTGTAACACCGACAGATTTACGCACATAATTTACGATGACGACGGTAATATAATAATCTAATAAGCTTAGGTACCTATATACGTATAGTGTACTGTTTTTTTTTTTTTTTTTTTGAGACGATCGCGGCGCTAGCTCCTATATAGACGGGCCATGTGCTCCGTTCGCCGAGTCCACCGAGCCGGTCTCGGATTGGCCGAGATTCGACAGTCTTGGGCGGAATCCCGGTGCGGGGGCGGAGGCTGCGGCGCGTCATCGGTATGAAGACGACGAGCGGCTCGCCGCGATCGCAGCGCATCAGTGATCGAGAAGACACGTCGTGGCGCGGGGACCGACTGCAGCGGATAGCTATGCACACGACGAACGCTGCACTTACCGGTTGCACCACCGCCGCCATGGACCAGTTCGCCGACGAATACCTGCCGCAGCATCGGTACGCCGCGGCCGCCGCCTGCGCCACCGCAGCATCCGACTACCACTGCGGCAGCAATCCCTCCGAGTGCGAACCGGCCGCCGCCGCGTATCCGCAGCACCACCATCACGCGCACCTGCACAAGGACGGCGGCGAATACTTCGCGGAACCTTATTACTACGACACGGCAATCGGTTATTGCGGCGGCTACGGTGGTCCGTACGACGCGTACGGCGGCGGCGACGACAACAATTGGTCGTCGTCGTCGCCGCAGGAATATTCGTCGTCGGCCGGCGTGGTCGTCGACGGGTCGCAATGGAACTGGACGCCGTCGGACGTCGCCGGACCGCCGCAACTGACGCCGCTGACGCTGCACCCGCCGCCGGCGCCTGTACCGTTGCAGGCCCCGGAACCGGTCGGTTTCTGCGACGTCGTCGACGACTTCCGGTCCGCCGAACACGGCTTGATGCAGTTTCAGCCCGGTCGCGATTCTGCCGATCAAACCACCTGCAGCAGCACGGCCGCCGCCACCTCTGCAGCTGCAGCCGCGGACCAATTATTCTTCAGTAAGTCCGCGCACCCTGCAGCACATACGTCTTACACATATATGGTACACAATAGGCGATTAGAAGTCTAACACGTCTACGCGTCCAATGCCCTCTGAATTCCTATAAACAAGTATAATATGGTATACGTCATATTATATTATAACAATATATTTGTATATTTAATCAATGCCTATACGTACCTACATCTCGATAATATGATTGAAATGGCGAGTAATGGATAAAAATGTTAACTGTAAATTCTTAAAACTTTTCTGGGGACGACAGTAAACACCTTTATCCGCATTATAGAGCAAAAATAATGTTATAATATGTTGCTGAAATGTTTACAATAAATCCTAATATATTTTTTTCCATACCTACATTAAAACAATTTCTCGGAAAATACCAAAGATCACTTTTGTCCGTTCGTCATTTCAGTTATTATTACGAAATAAAATACTCTTGTGTACCTACATCACTCGTGAGTACAGATGATAGACTTCTTCTTAGTTATTCATCTTGATATTAACCTGATGCAGTCTGCGTAGATGCATTCGAATTCATGATAAAAACCTACGTCTATAATAAATTGTGCACTGCCTTTAATAACGCATGTGGGTATGTCATTAATGTAATTATAAGGGTACCTATAGGGTATTTAATCATATACTTTGTTTTACTAAATAAGTTCCCAATATTTGGGTTTAAGTTTTCGTATTAAATACTTGTACAGACTTACAGTTTTACTTCCATAAATCAAATATTATACAAAGCAAGCAAAAATTAAAAAATAAAATTTGGTAATATTAACTCTGAAGCACCATTAAGCTATACAATGTAAACCATATTTTATTTAATAATAGGTAACTACTAATATTTAAAACTTAACTGTAAATAATAATTTTTTTCAAAAATAGATAATACAATGTACAACGCATAACTGCATAAGTATTTTTGCATAATATTACGCTTTTTATACTAGTATATAAAAATATAAGATGAAGAGGCATTTTTTAAAAATGTTGGTACAACATTCTATCTACTTATATGATGTCTTAATTATTTAAAATGCGATCACTGCGATCATATTAATGTAGATGCAATAATTAGTAATTACACTTAAATAAATAGTTAGATATATCAAAAACTACAGCTATACATCATACACTATATCTATGTATAGCCGTATAGGTAGATATTGCATTTTAAATAAATGTGTGTTAGACAAGAAAATATTGTTCTTAATTTTTAAACATTATAATATTTAATTTATTTAATATTAATAAATAATAAATAAACGTTCCTAAATTCTAATATTAAACGTTAATACAAATTTAATTTATAGTCACGATCATCGATAATAAGAGAGGTTAAAGTGAAAAAGTGTATATAATTATTTATGAATATAGATTATAGGTGCATCAAAACAAAAAAAAAACTAATTTTATCATTTCAGTTTTTAAAAAGAATCAATTTTTATGAAACATTAATCGAATATAAAAAATAAACTTACACTGTGAAAAATACGAAAAACTAGTTTTTTTAAAAAAAAACTGACAATAAGTGGCTGTGGACCGAATAAGAAAAAAAAAATTTGACATTTATTACGTTTTTTTGCATGTACATTAATAAGGCACCACATTAAATTATAGGTGTAGAATTTTGAGTCTGAAAACTTAATCCTTCACCAAGTAGGTAGTATACATAATGTAATTTTTTCAAAAAAACATTATTTTGTATATTTTGACATTAAATTCGGAGATATTCAATATTATTGTTAATCTATACGATACTACGACGTTTTTTCAATGTGTGTAGTGCGTTTGTGAAATGATGAGTTGATTTTCACATATATTTAGCCATTTAGGTATACAGTATGATTCACCAAGTATGCTTACTCTCCTGACTTCTTTTATTACAATTTTATTTTATTCAAATGAGAATCTTCTCCTTTACAGTAAATTGTTAAGCAAATGATGCATTTTTTATATTTTTTTAAATTTTCACTTTAATGCAACTAAAATTGAAATTCGGACAAATAGTTTTAATTTAAGAAATTCTTAAATATTCTTAAGCTATTTATTAAAAATCCATAGCAATTATTTATGTATTAAGGATAATATATGCTTAAATAAAAATTTTCTGCGTAAAATATAGCAAGTAATTGATTTTTAGTCTAGTCTCTAACGTATAGATACAACTATACAAGCCACGCAATTTTAATGCAAATATATTTTAATTGATAATAATTATATTATCATTTTCAAATCCATTTATTTTCTAGGTATGGACAATTATCTTTAGTAGAGACGTTAAATTAAATAGCTCAGAAACTACTCATTTCACATTTTCACAACCATTAAAACGTCGATCCAATAATACTTGAATCACAAAAATAGTGAAAAATCATTTGATTAATGATTTACAATTAAAAAGGACAGATCTAGTTTGGAAAAAAGTTTATGCCGATACTTTCAAATGGCATAAAAATCTATGTATGACAATAAACATCAATTAAAAATAATTCTAAAAATCAAAATTTAATAATAAATGCATTATTAAAAGATATAGAGTGAGATGAGCATATATACCTACTAGGTAAATCAATGACGTCTTATACTCTTATACGACTGTACCTACTACCTATATAGTACATCTTAATGTCTATACTATTTTAATAAAAATAGAAGTTAATTAAATATTTAATGAAAATAAACAAACATTTTTAAGAAGATTAGGGGCATATAGACAAAATTACAGGCCAGCAATGGTCTAACCTTAATATACTGGCTTGGTAGAATTATTTTTAGTATACCTAAAACCCAACCCTAATTTTGAAGTATTCTTCTTAGAATATATAAATACTTAACATTCATAACAAAATAATTACAAATGATTAAAATATACTTTGAGAATTTAATTACTTACAAAATTATGGATAAAATTCGTAATCCAGTGGCGTAATTTGGTCATATTTATGGGGGTGGGATGAAATATTTTTACATTTTATCTATTTATTGATCCCCGATAAAATAATAGTTAACTGATCATTGTTATACTGCTGCTAAAATTAAAAGGCACAATACAATGGGTAAAATACAAAAAGGTAAATTTTGCCGCAGTTTACATACAGCCAATACAATATGTAGGTATATTTGTGTAACATTGCAATAATGATACCAGGCATCTGCGTTTATAGTATACGAAGTATATTATAATATATAGGTACAGCTAGTATTA
The DNA here is from genome assembly GCA_009835225.1 of Aphis craccivora. Lineage (NCBI taxonomy): Eukaryota > Metazoa > Arthropoda > Insecta > Hemiptera > Aphididae > Aphis > Aphis craccivora. The sequence goes on along the minus strand of VUJU01004134.1, from coordinate 14,345 downwards.
ATAGAGGATTCTAGTTATTTTGTGTTATTTCTATAAAATATAAACTATATATAATAATATAATTTAAAGTTAAATCAATACATAAGCAAAAAAAGGTCATAGGGGGGATACAATACCCAAATCCCTCCCGTAATTACGCAACTGATGCGTAAAATCTATAAATACACCTTTACATTGTATAACTCAAATAAAATTTATTAAATCTTTTTTTTTATTATTTAATTGTAAGAATACACGTCTTAAGAGTTAAGACTTATTATTTGATTGCTTTTTTAGTGTAGTGTTTGCAATTTTTTTTTTTTAAGTACATACTTAGTAAGTTTAAAAATCACTCATTTAACGTAGGTACATATCATGCGTCCATGCGCACCTATTTAATGTTGAACTTGTAAATACCTACATGGCTAGACTAGTATGACCTACTCATAATATTATTAATACTTTTAGAGCGTATTTGGAATTATTCTTTGGGGCACTGGCAAGCAACAAGTTGCAAATGAAATACGTAGATGGTATCTAGGATTATTAAATTAATTTAATTTAAATAAAATAATATTTTAGTTATACGTAGAGTATATAAATTTTTTAAATATTGTTAATCTTAACACTTTAACAATGATAATATAAATATATATGTATTATACATAAATGAGGTTTGGTTCAATTAATTAGTTTTTTATTTAGCATATTAATTTGATTTTCTGAAGTGTATCTATTAAAATTATAATTTAAACTAAATTAAATAATAATAAGACTGTAGTTAACAAAAAGGTATTTAATCTAGTATTTTTTTTTATGTTTATTATAGAATCAACTTTGAATGATAAACCAATAGTAAACAGATGTGACCAAAAAAAATCTATGAGTAAGTCATCAACAAATCAAAGACAAAGAGCCAAACGGAAACCTAGAGTTCTATTTTCTCAGGTATAATTATTAATTACATATATGCTTTTAAATTATTAATATACAAGTTATAAATGCGTACCTAATTGGGTGGTTAGGGGTAATCAAAACTGCCAGTTTACCATTTGTGGACAAATTTAAAAATAAAGGTTGGTGTCCTTATAGGTTTTGCTTTTTTCATTGAAACTGCATCACAATTCACAGACATAAAATAAGATAGTAGATAGATAACAAGTTTATAATTTACAATAATTTCATCATAGACATATAAATGTATATGTCTATGCATTTCATACTTAATAAAATTATTACGCACCAATCATCTAGATAAATTTCAAACTAAAAACCATCAAATTTTAATAGCTTTTATTGGTTTTTAGAGACTTTCTCAAATATTTAACTACCTAATAATTTCTATAAGCTATTATATTTTTACAATTTCTTAGATTTCAATAGAATAATCTATTCAAACATTTATTTTTTATTTTATTTTTGATATTTACAATCTGTTAACAACTATATACAATAATCAATAGGTAAGTATTAGAGAGAACTATCTAGAAGAAAAATAGAAGATCATTTTATTTTAAAAAATTTGGATGAGCTAGTATTAGAATGGAAGATTTTACAATTTTTAGTTACCTAATAATTTAAATTTTTAAAAATAGTCTACAATTATTTTTTTGTAAGTATTTAAAATATGAATTATGGCAACATTCTAACTATTTTATGACTCATGAATAACTAAAATACAATTTCAATTACATTTCTATTATGAAATTAACATACATTATTACATTATTTTTGTTTGATTATTTCTTTAGGATGTAATATCAGAATTGGAACACCGATTCAATCAACAGCGTTATTTATCGGCTACAGAGCGAGAAGCAATGGCTTTAAGATTAAGGTTGACTCCAACTCAAGTAAAAATATGGTTTCAAAATCGGCGATATAAAAGCAAAAAGTTAATAACATCGGACTGTATAACATCAGACAACAATAAAAAGCCTCCTAGAAGACAATTTCCAGTAATAAAGCATTGTTATACAGAGTTAACAAGTTTGATAACAAACAATAATCATAACTTCAATCATACCAACAAATATTTTAACATTTAACCACATTTCACCTGCAATCAGTCATTACAAAAATTTCAATCAATAAATAAGTATTTAATAATATTAAATTTACATATTATTATATAAGCAATTAATTTGTTTTGTGTATAATATTGTTAATAAGTAGTATTACTATTACTATGAATTTGATAGAATTGTAGAATTAAAGGGTTGGTTCATAATATGAAAGATTAATAATTATTATCTTATTCAAATTTTTTAAATTATTAGGTATTCACTTTTTAAAATGTTTTTTATACTAGTCTATTTGATTAAAAAAAATAAATGATGATGTATTAATGTATAAATCATATGTATATATTATATAATTTATAGTTTATACCAAAAATTCAACATGTGCGTTAAATTTATTTTTTGTTTTTATTTTTTAAATTTATTATGTATAGTCAAATAGTTTAGAATTAATTGAATGTTTACTAATTACTATAGGCAGGTACTATAAAAAAATATATAACTTATAGTAAGTAGTAGTAGGAATAGTAAAAATTTACTTTGAACTGAAATTGTATTATATAAATTTTTATTTTGTATTATTTTTTTATTTATAAATGATTATTTAAAATGAAGTCAGTATTAAAACATTTACCCTGTGTAGAGGCTCCATGTCCTGAATAGCCTTAACAAGTATAGTGTTTACACTTACTATTTATCAATTGTACGTATAGTCTTGTCATTATAAACTGTATTAAAAAGATACATAATATTACCACAGGAGTGTGCAGGGGGTATGAAAAAAAAAATGAACAAACACAGAACCCATCACATATACCAAAGACCATTTTTCAATTCCCCCTCCACCATTGCCCGTCCAGTGTATCCGCATAGTGGCAGCCTTCTGCATACCCTGGAAAAGAGACCCTCCCGTGAATATTACCCACCTAAAATATGATGTTTATCATTAAATAAATTACTCAACTTAAATTAATAAAAATATACTACTTCCAAAATAATATATTAAGTCAATTAAATTTAATAGTTGAATTACTCAAATTACCTATTAAATATACATGGTTAACACTATAAAACTGATTACAACAAAAAAATTGTATAGAAAATAGGTCTGTTAAGTAAAATCAACATAAAGTATTCATAAATATTACATTTTTATAGGTATTTTATTAAAACATTATAAGAAGCAACCATATAAATAATTACAACACTACTACAGCTACAGCTGTTTATGATCATAATATAATAAGTAAACCTTAGTAGTTTAATAACTAAATTTATTTTTAATTTTAATTTTATTATATAATACCTTTCCATGGACTTATTAATATGAACGGGGCCCAAAACTTATTATGAAATAATAATATCAGTGAAAATGATTGAGTGTTTGAGAAAACTAAAATTTATATTTCATTGGATAAATTATCTAACAAATAAATATGCTATAATCTAAAAATAACTAATAAAAATAAAAAAGGAAAAACAGTAATGCAAAATTTAGTACTAATATTTACAAACAATTAGGTAATAAGAAATTAATAATTATTAAAATTCTAGAAAAAACCCATTAGATATTAAGATAGTAAAAATAAACAGAAACAATAAATTAGTGTTAAGTCACAATTGGTTAAATCCTTATCAACAATTCCAACAGGATCAATTTGGAACCAAATATTTAATAGTTTTTAAAAAAAAATATTAAATAAAAAAAAAAAATTTGAACAAAAAGTAACTTAAACTTTATCTTACAGTTTTTACCATTTTTGTTATAGTAGAATTTATAAAATGGTTGTATAATAGCTAGTAAAAATTTTACCAATCAACAGACAATTAAAATTAAAATATTATTTTATAATGCAATACAAATTAATATTTTTTTGGATTGTTAGATTAATATTGGTAAGAAATAATAACAAATGGATGACATATACACTACTTACCAGTATTATCGTTTCATTCCTAATTGTATACAAACATTTTAGATGTATGCATAACAAAAAATTTTTATCTTAAATTAAATTTCATGAAATTAAATTGCTGTATTATATAAAACATAGAATCATATTTGAACCATGTACTTCCCCAAAAAATACCCAAAATACACAAATGCGTAGGATTATAAGCCCTGTATTTGTTAATTCAGTGTCCAATCTCAAAAAACACACATTTTTGAAATAACTTAATATTATATAAATGAAATGTTTTTTTTTTTTTTGGATTAAACATAACCTATCTGACTTTGATGTGAGTCTATCAAAATTCAATTCAAAACACAAATTTTTGCAAGTTGATTATAGTAAATATTTCATTTATTTATTAATGTTGAATTTAGTTACATATAAATAGAAATAAATATAATAGTTGAAAAAAAAAGGTTTGAAATCAGAATAATTGCTTTTACACATTATCAAACAGATAGAAAAATACCTCCTCTTAATGCTAATACCAAATGTAACACAGATCCTCCTTGAACTTTGTAATCTTGGGCAGTCTTTTCATCGTTCCTAAAAGCAAAAATGTTTATTACATCTAAAAAATTAAGAAATTAGTAAATCGGTCTTACATTTGTTTCCCAGAAAAAATCAATCTTTGTTGCTGAGGCGGAATACCCTCTTTTTCTTCGACTCTTTCTTTAATTCTTTCCACTCTATCAGTGGGTTCTATATCAATTTCGATCTACAAAGAAAAATTAAAACATAATATAACACACAACAATATATCAACAATGGATTTAGTTAAGAGAACTACTCACCTCTTTTCCTGTTAGAGTCTTAACTTTGATCAACATTGTGTAATTTATAAATATATGTATGTTTTAATAATAAACTTAGTCTAAAAGCAAAAATGTGCTACTATTGAATTAAAATGTTATAAAGAAATAGAAATGACATGAAATAAAGTGATTAACCGAAATTACACACGTGATAACACAGTGATACGACTACAGAATGACAATGAAAATACAATCTTGTTAATCAGCTGCAACCCGGTATAAAATACTTTGCCAACATCATATCATATAAACTGTAACATTCCTGTTAAAAAAAAAACCCGCTAGATTTAAAAAAAAATAATAAGTCATGTTTTACTTTCAAATTAAAATACGAATATTGAATTTTTCTTAAAATAGAATATATATATATATGTGAAACACTGCTTAAACAGACTAATTAGTTATTTTGTGACAAATGTAATATGTACATAGTACATAGGTAGGAATGTAGGATTTAATTTAGATCTTGAGAGGTGTGATAAATGTATTGATTTTCTTTTCTTTTTTTTTTTTTTTTGTTTTGTTTATGTGTTTATAAACCAGATAAGTGTTGGTTACAATCCTACAAACTTCAACTTTGAGAGTGGTTTTGAATTGAAAATTGGATGTAATATGTGTAGTATGTACATTACACAGGTCAAAATGAAAAATTAACAGGATTTTTAAAAATAATCTGGTAAAACAATATTATACTAAATGAGTGTGTTATATTTTTATTCATTGATATGCTCATGAAAAACGATTCTGAGCAAAAGCGGTCAGTGAGCCTATTTCATGATTTATATATTTTTGATATACCTAGCTATTAAAGTCGTTTATTTAATATTTAGTATTTCGATAGGATAATATATTTTTTTCCAAAAATATTACATTTTTTATACTTTAAACCACAAGTACTTTAGTATTATAATAATATGTACCTATTTATACTTTATTTTATCAACTTATATAACTAAAAATGTAATAAGTAATAACATTCCTATCTAAATACTGTATAACAGTAAAAATAGGTGATATTTCTTAAAATAAACCAAAAAGTCACATTGCATATTATAGTAAAATTTATAACAATATAATATACCTACGTAAAAGTTTTAAGTTTCCACAAATAATTACTTTAAATCAAGACAAAATAATTAACATTACTTTTTTTCACGTTATCGTTTAATGTAATTTTGTCAACATTTTATCTTCAAATGAATATAATATTACCTATGTAAAAAAAAAGATTGTACTTATATACATAGTTTTAATATTTTTATACAGATATAAGAACAACTCATATGGAATCTTATATTAAATTGTTAAGAAAATTATGGCTTATCGAATAATTTTTTATTGACATTTATAAAAAAATTCTAAACAAATCTAAAATTTCTCATATAAGTAAATATTAAATATAGTAACTATATAAAATATTATCAATAAAAAAAAAAAAGCGGGTAAGTGCGGGTACCGCTCTGCTGTACATTAGGTGCCGTATGGATCATTATTATATATTATAGGACTGTTAAATTTGAATTCAATGATAGGTATCATTGTATGCGAAAAACGATTCTGAACGAAGATGATTTATCGGCCTAGGATATCATTTCGAATGTTAGGTGAAAAAGGTGGTTTATGTTTTAATGGCCTGAATACATCAGAATTTAAGTTCTTTTATAATTATTATAAGCTAAACTTATGGAAAATCTCGTAATGAATTTTCAACTCTTGGCTACTTATACAAAAAATTTTATGCATTTTCAACTACAATAATTTGCAAATATTTATGATTTTGACGAATTTCTGTCAATATTTGAACTTCAAATGCTAATAAAAAAAAAATTGTACCTATGCATTCTTATAATTTTTTTATCACTATAAGAATAACTTATGAGGAATTTTGTATTAAATTTTCAAGTATTTTGATTGAACCAAAAAAATTTTTTCGACACTTAAAAGAACAATTTTCTGAAAAATTGAAAAAATCAAAATATTTTGAAAATTTAATCATGTAAAGAAAACGCCAATCTGAATAACTAGTAAAATTTTCAAGTATCTACGACTTATACTTTTTGAATAATAACAAATATTTAAAATAGTTTGAGGATAAATCGTTATCGTTATGCTATTTCGTAAAAATTTAAAATTCAAACGCACTTAAAATTTTTCCTATGATGATGCTTCGAGTTTTCTCTATAGCTACTTGAAGGAAAACTTATGGAAAACTTAGTGTTGTATTTTTAATCCTTAGTTATAAACACAAAAAATTTTATGATTTTTCAACTTCAAAATTACTTGCAAATTTTCAAGTTGTCGACAGATTTCGTAAAAATTTGAACTATAAGCGCTTATAAAAAAATTGTGACAAACGATTTTTAATATTTTTTTGCTGCAATAAGAACAACTTATAAGGAACCTTGTATTAAATTTTCAAAATTTTTTGGTCATCCAATATTATTTTATCAACACTTCAAAAAAAAAATTCTCATCAAAATTGAAAATTTCAGTGGTCTATAAATAACTCAAAAAAAGTCAACATTCTTTGAAAATTTCAAGTATTTCATAGTTTTTGAATTACAACCATATAAAAAAATCGATTTGGTCAAAAACTGGTTTTGCATAAAAATTCCCGTTTTTCCTTAATTTTTTTTTTTTTTTTTTTGGTTTTTCCTGGTGCTTTTGAAAACTATTGGGAATTTCAAAAAATGAACTCTCCAATGCACCAACTAGATTCACCTAGATTTCACCAGAAAAGCTGAAGTTGAAAATCGAAGGATTATTTCGACACGTTCTCGTGTACACAGACACAAAAAAAAACACACACACACATTGTAAAATCAATACATTCATCGCTCCGCTCAGAATCTAAAAAAAAAACAAAAAATAAATAACTCAAATAGATTTAAAAAAATGCAATTTGATTTTAAGTAGACATTTTGTGCCTTATAATATAAGATGCAAAATGTGTAAATTACATTACTGTATAGGTAGGTAAAAACAAAATTTTTTTTTATGAATTTCTGACTAAAAAATAATTTATAATTTTTGAAATTTTGACGAGCTTTGTTAATTTTTTAAAATTCAAATTTAAATGCTCATGATTTAATGATGCTTAAAATATATTTATTATATTCTTATTTTATTAGAAAAAAAAATAATTTGGCCTATATTTTTGAATTATTAGAATATTTTATTGTGTACATTCTCATTAAGTACAAACATTTTTTTTACATCCTATTCACACACGTATAACATTATAATATATTTTGCAAGACTTCCTTGTTCCTATTAACTACTAAATCCTAAGTGTCTATAAGTAGGTACTAAATATTACATTATACAATCGTCGACGACAGCCGAACAAAAAGAATTACTAATAGACAGGTAATACAGTAAACTAGTAAAGTAGACATAGAACTATTAATTTAATAGTCTAGTTGTGTATGAGTAAATCACAAAATATCGTCTAGAAAAGTGCCAAATTAACCAATTTCGTAGCTTTGAATTTAAATTAAATATTTGAGTCCAAGGACACCAAAGATTAAAATTTAAAATCTAACATTGTAATGGTCAGCTAAAGTATAAACTATATATTATACTCTTTGGAAATCGTGAGTTTATCTTTCTTTATTTTTTCGTAGTACAAAGAATAATATGGACTCATTATCAAATTTTGGAAAGTAAATAAAAATTTAATAATAAATAATAATAATCTTCTATATCCGTGATTACGACTAGGACAAAAGCACAGATATCTATTATATTATAATATATACAATATAGATATCTGTGGACAAAAGCGGTGAACTGTGATAACGCGAGATATTTTTCGTGTTTTTCTTCATCGCAGATACATCAACAAGTGATAAAACAACAGTCAGCAGACAGCAAGTCAGTTTGATGATGTATATACTGTACAGTATATAGTTTTATTAGTATTGTAGTATTTGCGTAATATGTATTATACTTGATTTCATAACGTAAGTGGTTTGTTAATGATGACTGTTTAAAAACTTAATCTTGTAAAATTTTCCATTAAATAACGATTCTTTTAATATGCTGGGATTAAAGAAATCAGAATGTACATTGGTTCGTTGTTTGTAATACTATCACATAGACAATTATTATTCATCATTGATGAACGATTCCGGACCGCTTAGTCCATTTGACAATGGAAGTTTGTCCTATTACTTTGATGATTTGTCGATCAGTGACCGAGAAACTATTGCTGAAGATGTCAGTTATACAATCGATTCAGATGACAGTAGTTGCTCTAGAACAGCATGTTCGTCCATATTCGGCTCTGGTCCCGATGAATTGGAGTCCGAAACAGCTATGTTTTCATCATGCAGTGGCAGCATCACAAAATCCAATGAATGTCTAATTGAAGTAGATACGTCAATTGATACCACTAACCTAAATCTTGGGTACCTTATTATTTACATAAATGCCAATTAGTATTATTATATTTACAATAATTTAATACTTTTTTGTACACTTTGTTTTAGGAAAACATCTGAATGCTGTTTAGTGACAATTGGAAAATCTATCCAAAAAGTAAAAAAAAAAAAAAAAACAAACAACAAAAATTACCTATACATTTAGATGATTATTATTATTTTGTTATAGAATAACTACATTGGTGTTAAAACTTTTGATCGTATAAGTACTAGAACAGTTGACAATGAAGACAAAATAGCTGGTAGTACAGCTCTAATTTTAAATTGTAGACCAGCTCAAATCCCAGCCAAACTTCCTAAAGAGCAATTGGAACATGAGAAACTGTATGAGAAAATTTTACAAAATGCAAAGAAAAATGGTAATTTTAAGCATATTTTTATGTTGCAATTACCATTGTTTAACGAATATGTTAACTATTTAATTTTCAGAATCTGTAAAAGCAAAAAAACATAAAGAATATTTAAAACAAAAACTAAAAAACGAAGAACGATTAGCAAATGTTACACAAATATGGACTCAAGAAATAATTCCAAATTGGAATCAAATGTAATTTATATTTATTATTCAAGTCAAAATAATGTCCCTTTATTATACAAATGTATTTATTTATTAATTTTTTATTAGGTATAGAACAAAGAGATGTCGTGATCTTTGGTGGAATGGTTTGCCCTCTAGTGTACGGGGTAAAGTTTGGTCTTTAGCTATTGGCAATGATTTACTAATCAATGAAGAATTATATAAAAGTTGTGTTTCAAACTCATTCAACAAATTTAAAGATTCAGAAGCTACCATGCATTGCCTGGAATGCATTCATTTAGATATTACACGTACATTTCCTCATTTGGGAATTTTCCAACAAGTAATTAGATATTTATTTAGTCATTTTATTTTGATAAGCAATATTTTACAAAAATAATTTCATAAAACATGCATACAATTTTCAGATAAGTATATAGTAGTGTAATAACGCAAAAATAAAAATATTAAAGATTTTTAATTATGATTAAAAATAATAAAAATCTGTGTGTTAGGTTGGGGACTGTGTATAGGGTTTTCAAAGTTTCTCGGCAAACACAAGGGACACAAGCCTTGAATGAATGCCGTATTTACTATAAGTTATATTTTAAATTATTTTTAATATATTTTATATTATTTCAAATTTCCCTAAATTTGCGCGATTACCTTCCTCCTGATCGTCGGAGGGCTCTCGAGGTCGTAATTCGAGAATGACCAAGTACACCGTTAGTAAAATATATATTAATTATTAAAATTGTTAAATTGTGTAAATAAAATGTGATACCTATGTGAAATTACGTGATTATGTAAATATTGATGCGCATGCACCTTACCTTATTCGCAGCTGTCTGGATATGCAGTTGACGCAATAGGTGTGAAAGGAAAAGGATTTTATTTTAAACAATCAGATTTAAATTAAGTAACACTGATTGATTTCAATTAAATAAAAAAAGGAAACAGCTCAGTTGTCACTCGCAATGTCTGATGTGTGGGTCTTCTCTGGTGCTCATGCACTCTGGTTAGTTCAAGTGGTGCTCGTGCACTGTCTTCAACGAATGGTGCTCATGTACTTTACTCTTAGAAGGGTGCTCATGCACTTTACTCTTAGAATGGTGCTCATGCACTGATGATCGGAGACGGACCAGTCAAGCCCGCCAAAGACATCATCGGCCCCATCAAAGGTGTCGGAATTTTAGAGAAAGTCGTCGTGTCCCTAGCGACAGACACCCTGATTGGAGCATCCCCTGTCTCCGGCGGCATATGAAAAAGATTTGCATGTGTTGCGCCGTACCGTTACAGTCTCGTACAGTATCCGGTACGTGACTAAACAATGTGAACCGTCCCATTCATCAGTGACTTGATTTATTGGGGTTTTTTTAGGGTTTATTACCCAGTTTATTACATGCGTGTGACAACTTTGCCACTATTTATTTTATTGAATAAAAAAATAATAAATATACAATTATGATAAGTGCAAATGAGCATATCATTACAGTAGTATAACTATTTTAAAATTACAAATATATGCAATCGTATAATCTTTTTGACTGTTATACTATCATATAGCTAGGATTGTTTTGAACATTAACAATAGAATAAAGACATACAATATTCTTGCATTCTTTTTTTTTTTTGTAGATAGCTAAAATTTATTAGAAGTATATTGCACAAATAGTATAAACATAAACCGTGGTTTCATTTTTCAATTAATTGTTCTAAGTGACAAGTTTAAAAATAAATTATGTATAAGATCTAAAGGTCCCATCAAAAATTAATGTATGTGTTGTATATGCACATATATTTTAGATTAAAAAAATTATATTTGTAATTTGTATGTTCAATATTCATATAATATGGTTAATGTAAATTTATTTTAACATATAATTCTGTTTAATGTTTTAAACTATGTTTTGAAGATCACCTCAGTGTAACTTTCCTGATATTATAATTTATTAATAATTATTTTATAAGTGGACATATGGTACATTTTTTTCCATGTATCAGTTACATAATTCAAAATCAAGTGTTCGAAAGTTTATGTTATCAAACTTAATAACTATTCAAGTAATAAAACATATTGCTTTAGCTTATTGTCTACAATTTGTTACTTATTTTTCTGAACCAAGGTTTTACTATACTTAGAATACTATTTTAGGTTGTTTATTATAAACCATAATTGCCTACTTAACAAAATGCAAAATTTTACATTTGGGTTCACCAAATTCATTATGTGAATTTTGTTTTTACCAAGGCAATTTGCTAATAAATGTAATAGAATTTTAAATTTTATTTTTAGGATGGACCATACTTTGATGTATTGAAAAGGATCCTTAGTGCCTATGTTTGTCTACGTCCTGATATTGGTTATATTCAAGGCATGTGTTTCATAGCTGCAATTTTACTTTTAAATATGGAAGAACTTGAAGCATTTATTTGTCTAGTTAATTTAATGGAATCTCCATGTTTGAATGCATTTTACACTGTAAACCAACGTTTGGTTAGTATGATTTTAAAAATGTAGCATGCCTATTTGAAACACCTATGTCTATTAATGTAATTGTTACTGTTATAGATGACTTCTTATTTTACTACATATAATGATTTACTTAAGCACAATTTGAATAAACTCAATACTCATTTCAATCTCATTGGTCTTACTTCTGAAATGTATCTGGTGGACTGGATATATTCAGTTTTTGCTAAATCAATGAATCTAGAATTGGCATCTGTTATTTGGGACAATTTTTTAAGAGATAATGATCAATTCTTATTTCGAGCTGCACTTGGTAAGTTTACATAGTAATTAAAAAATATATGTATATATTTAACCAATCCAATTACTTCAAATATAATATTGAAGATATTTTATCAATGAAGAAACTGAAAAATGTATAACAATTTTAATCTATGAAATATAAACCAAATTTATTTATATTGCTAATTGTTAAAAAACAAAAATAGGTATTTTACACAGTAATGAGTCTCAATTAATGCAAATGGATTCAATAACGTGCGCTCAATATTTAACAAAGTTACCAGAAAGTTTTACATCAAATGCTTTATTAAAATCAACTACAGCTATTCGTATGTCTATAGGAAAACAATCTTTTAACTCCTTACTTATTTACAACCAAACAAAAAGTACCTAAAATTTTTTGATGTATTAATATTTTTGTTATTGCTCATTTATATTTATATTAAAGGATAATTAATAAAATGTTACACTAATGACACATCTCAACTATTAAAAATATCTCTGTAAATATAAATGTTTACAAATTGTTTATCACATTAAGAATTTGCATATTTTTCTGCAAAATCACTTGTTAATAAATTATATTAAAATAATTGAACTTAATATTAAGTTTTGATAATTCAATTAAATAATTCTTATATTTAAGTTTTCTTAACCTATCCAATCATCATAATACTGAAAGGTATTATGTTAATTTTACTTCACTACTTAGCAGTGTGATATAAGATATTGAAATAAATAGTAGAGTATTTGTATTCATAAGCTTATATTTAAAGTAATGTATATCATAAATTATAAAAAACTACATAATATGTTAAATTCATTTATAATTTTGATTTTTTATCAATAATAACAATTGTTTTATATTAAGTATTTAATGATGCCTTAACCAGTTTTTGTTAATTGATTTATTAATAGCAAAACCTAGGATTTTATTTTTCTAATACTATAACCATGACCTAAAACTGCTATCCAGAACTTAGATAATATTTTTACTTATAAGTCAGTATTCAATGTACCTAACTCATTGGCTGAGACTTTAAATTATATAATTAGAATTTAGTCATTAGTGTAACAAAATCATTTTAACCTATTATAATCCATCACAAGTGTTAATCATACATATCCAAAATAAGATTTTATAAACGAATCTCTTTTATATTATTATCTGTAATTTGTTATATATTTATTTTATTGTTAATTACATTATTATATAATTATTGATTAGTCTTACTTTTTACATGACAGTATTCAAAGTTTAAAATTATTATTTATTGATTTTTTTTTTTTATATATATAGATTTATTACAGATAAATTTTAATGTGATATGATATTTTTATTTAAAATAATAAGTTATGTTTGACAATAAACGTGATGAATTTTGACTTTTAAAACTATATTGTACTACGTTTTTCTTTAAATTAATTTCTAAATAATCAAATTTGAAGATATCATTTAACATTAATTTAAACCCTGAGATATAATATAAAGCATTCATATTTTATACAATGTGATTATTTTTTAGTTAGGTTATTAGCACCCTAAAATACTCAGGTAAAAATATATAAGAAAATTAATACAAAAAACAAACTATAGTTTCATATTATACATTTAAAAAAAGATTTGATTATATTAATACATTGATACCTACCTTTTTTGATATTAATACTGGCTAAAATGAATTTACTAAGAGCTGTTATACAATTATTTATTTATTTTACTATAGTACTTTTATTATGCATAGTAATAAAGTGGTGTGAATACCAAAACAGTATTTATTTTTTATTATTATAATATACATATTATATTACATACAAGTTTTGTGCATCATTTTACATTTATTCTGTATTATTAGTT
>VUJU01004133.1:0-20570 GCA_009835225.1 Aphis craccivora | reverse complement strand
GTCATTACCTTTTGGGGTTTATACAATTATATATTATAATATATACAAAGTTTTATATATTACTATATATAATATTCTATATACTTCTAGTTACGTGCAGCATAAAAGCATAAATAAAATATACTGCATGTATATTATAATTTATAATGTTCAGAACTGTTTGTATTTGCATTTTTGAACTCGCCACTCGCGGATATGCGATTCATTTCAACACAAAACATCAACTAAAGTTCAACACTTTATTTCATCTATATAATTTCGTTTTTAAAATTTTACTAGACATTTTTTCTATTTTTTTTTCTTTTACTCTATCAATAAATAAATAAACTTAAAACTTTTTTTTAAATATCCTTAAAGTAATATATATATATATAATATATAGTATATTCATGCAGTATATTTTATTTATGCTTTTATGCTGCACGTAACTAGAAGTATATAGAATATTATATATAGTAATATATAAAACTTTGTATATATATATATATGTCATATGTGTGTATATATTATAAAATCAATAATAAAAACGTTTGATATAGTATTTTTTCCGTGTTTGAAATCTAAATATTTAGAAATTGGCGAAACATTTTCCCTCTCATAAATTATGAAACAAATGAAATAATAATTATTAATTAGATAATGTTTTATTATACTTAAATAAGTTATAATCACAAGAACGTACCAGGTATACGATCACACGTGTACTCTATTGAATATCGAATTTACAATTTTATTAGTTAATAGAATACTGAGTGATATTAGTATATTAATATGGTTTTGAAATGACCTGAAAAGGTCAGCCCCTTGCGAGATGGTGGTGAACGGTGTGGTGTATTTTAAGAATGTGTATCATTATTCGTCTCTCATGGGTCGAACTTCAATAACGGGAAGTGAAAAATGAATAGAAATGATAGTCGTTGAGGGGTAATCGGTAAAAGAGGACTGAGAAGGTACTTTCACGTATGTACACATAATAATATATTATCATCCTACGTTACCGTAACCGAAAAATACCTCTTACCATTTTCGTCGTGGAAAATGGAATACATATAATTTCTAACCTAACAGCTAGTGCAATTATAAATTATAATATAATTTCTTGAAATTTTGTACACAGCCTATACGCATGTCTTAGAAGTAATATCAATATCAACTCCACATCAATAATTAATTTTTTTTTAACTTACATTTTATAATACACGATTTCAGCTAATATAGTTTGATCGAATTTAGAGAGAATATGTGACTTTCGTTTCATGCGTGCAAATACTTGCATTCGATTGTGCATCTTTGTTCATTATAAATAAAATTAGTAATTTCAAAATTTATTTGTCACGATCATTTATTGATGATTGTTTAGATCTGATTATTACTAAAATATAATATAATTTCAGTAATCAATAATACATTTACTGTTGGTAATCGAAATTGTTAATTATTTGTACTCGTTGTTATATAATGAACAAAATCAATAAAATTATATCAGTTTGAAATTAGTATCCAACTATTTTGTTCAAATTATTATAGTTTGTTATCTATGTGTGAACTTTTGACATAAGATTCTGTACGGTTGATTAGATTCAACCCCCTTATTCTGGTCTTTCTTCGACTAAAAAATGTCTAGAAAATCCTTTTCAGTTGCATCCATTGATCGTATATATACCTACTGTATAACCAATAAAAACTATCCACTGGTTTTTATCATCTGTACTCTGTAGTCTTTCAGATACAGAAGCAGATCCAGAGGGGGCGAATGCGGCGATCGTCCCCCTCCCCGTTTACCGTAAAAAACTTTAGTTTTTGACGTAATTACTTCAAGGGTAAATAGGGAAATCTTAAACTTTTTTTTTTAAACCAAACTTATGTTATCAGTTGTATTTATTATTTGATGATATACTTCTAATTACTATCACAATTTAAGATATTCGTAACCTATATTAATAATACGTAACGTATTTTAAATTCTGAGCGGAGCGATGAATGTATTGATTTTACAATGTTGTGTGTTTTTTTTTCTTTGTATCTGTGTACATGAGAACGTGTTGAAAGTCGAAATAATACTACAATTTCAAACTTTGGGAGTGGTTTCCGATGGTATAAAATGAGTATGTAGTAGTTGGTGGTTGATGCATTGGGGAGGTCATTTTTAAATTCCACGATAGTTTTCAAAAGCAAAAGGTTCCTTATGAGTTGTTTTTATTGTAGCTAAAATAAATTAAAAATCGTTAATCACAATTTTTTTTATATGTGTTTATAGTTCAAATTTTTACGAAATCTGTCGAAAACGCGAAAATTTTCAAGTAATTTTGAAGTTGAAAAATCATAAAATTTTTAAGTTTATAACTAAGGATTAAAAATTCAACACTAAGTTTTCCATAAGTTTTACTTCAAGTAGCTATAGAGAAAACTCGAAGCATCATTATAGGAAAAATTTTAAGTGCGTTTGAATTTTAAATTTTTAGGAAATAGCGTAACGATAACGATTTATCCTCAGACGATTTTAAGTATTTGTTATTATTCAAAAAGTATAAGTCGTAGATACTTGAAAATTTTACCAGTTATTTAGATTGGCATTTTCTTTACAAGATTTAATATTCAAAATATTTTGACTTTTTTTGAGCTATTTATAAACGACTGAAATCTTCAATTTTACTGAAAATTGTTTTTTTAAGTGTCGATTAAATTTTTTTGGCCCAATCAAAGTACTTGAAAATTTAATACATAGTTCCTCATAAGTTATTCTTATAGTGATTAAAAAATTATAAGAATACATAGGCACAATTTTTTTTTATTAGCATTTGAATTTCAAATATTGACAAAAATTCGTCAAATTCCTGAATATTTGCAAATTATTTTGAAGGTATAAAAAATTTTGTATACGTAGCTAAGAGTTGAAAATTTAATACGAGATTTTCCATAAGTTTATAGCTTACAATAATTATAAAAGAACTTATATTTTGATGTATTTAGGCCATTAAAACATAAACCACCTTTTCACTAACTACTAAAAAAATCATCAAAACAAATCATCTTTGTTTAGAATCGTTTTTCGTATACAATGATATATTTTTTTTTTTTAAATAAATAACCAATTATAACAAAATTAAAATGTTACATTGTGTGTCCGTTAAAAATCGCCCCCTCCGTTATCTTGGTCTGAATCCGCCTCTGTTCAGATAAAATGATAAAAACTACTGTGTAAAAACGAAACTAGACCATGAGGATTCCTAAATATGTAATAACTATAATGCGCTTGCGTCGATGATTCGTTATTTATTTCGACGACTTCTGTACCAGCAAAACAGCCTTCGAGAAGCAGCTGCACCGACAAAACAGTCGGTACTAATAATTTAATACATGAAACTAATTGGTTTTCCCGTTCGGTGTAAACGATTGTATAACAATATTATGTCGGTAGACCAGGTTTTTGTAAACCCAAATTCGTTTCCTATCGAACGTATAAAATAATAACCCTAGGGAGCTTGAACCTCAGCGGTATCGCTCTCATCATTTCCAGAGCACAAATAGTATAAACGTTCGGCTGATATATATATTACAGAGGTACACTAATATAGGTCGTTTACGTTCGTATTTATTATATTATATCATACATAGGAACCCAGTATAGGTAATCATGTCAATATCGATTTTGCTGAATGTTTATGCAGCACGACCAAAATACAATATTATACTTATGCTATAAAATATAAATTATAACCAGAGTAGGTTTTTTATAAATATTTTTATTGATGTAAATTTACGGTGTATATATAACATTAATATAGAATACAAAATTTCAGAAAATGTAAATTAAATTCATTAAATAATTATATTAAAAACTCCGAACAATATTATACACGTAAATTATAGTTCCGATAAAGAAATTATGAGTTTAAATCAAAAATTTGTTTTAAAATTTTGAATTATTAATTATTAATTTTGTTTTATTCAATTATTGAAGATGTAATTTCCGTATTGGTTAGTTTTGTATTCTCACTAAATACAGATGTATCGAGTTCGTTACGGTTTCAACCAAAATGACGTATGGAATTCGAGATAAAATTTGAGGAAGAGAAAAATGTATAAAAATAATTAACTATAATATTGCAGCATAATAATATGTAGTCTCTATGAACTGACACTCGGTGGCATAAGAATGTCGTTATAAATCAAAGCGTTTTATGAATACAAACGAAACTATTGTCCTAACGGTCCCTAGTTTCACGCAGATTTATACTTGTTTTCAAAATGTACAAGTATTATACCTACTCGATTTCGTATTTCATGTGCGCCTCGGACAATAATCCGCATCCCCCCAACCTTGTCGTGTTCAGTGTGTTTGTATTCGTATATTTATTATGTATATTATTATTAGGTTTTGAAAATTATGACGTCGTTTCCTCGTCATCCGGTTTAATTATCTTTCACCCCGCCGCATAGTTTCACGCCTATATAGTGTACCTATAATATAATGCATAATAATATATCATAATGTTTACGCATTTCCAACAACGACAAGACCACATAATATAATATTATAATATAAAACCGTCTGACCCATCACCGCCGCCGTCACAATATAATTTACGCAACGTAACACGTGCAAAATTAACCTTTTTTTCAACTTAACTACACATAGTAACCGTTTTATTAACCTTAGAGCATTTTTCATATTATATATAGTCGGAGATTTTTGAAATGCGCAATCTACCGAATTCGTTTAAAATCTCTTCTCTCCGGGAGCTTGTAATACAATATAACAAGTGAGTTACGACTTACGACCGTCCGGCCAGCCGAAAACGATTTTAAATGTCGGCGGCTGCTGTACACCTTATAAGTACCTATATTTCAGAGGCTTTAAAATGGCTGGGTCGATATCGAACAACGCTCTTCGTGGCTCAACGCGAAGGTACCGTCGAAATTATACGAATACGTGGAAATATTACTTTATATGACTATAGACATTTTATGTTTGTATTTTACATTTCTCTGGTTTTAATTTGATTTTTTTTTTTTGGATTTCACATACCTTTATTTTTTTAATTTATTGCTGTCAGTAAAATGCATTTTTATTTCAAAAACATGCTTGATAGCTGTACTGCATGGGCGTCCTCAGACATTTTTCTAGGGGAGGGGGAATTAATTTATAAAATAAATGAACTTTTTTTTTATGCGTTTTATACTTACATTTTATTTATAGTACATTATTATGTTTTGTCATTATTACCTACATTAAATTATTACAATTAGGTATTATTACACATTATTATTCTTTTTCATCAAATACAAATATTGCAATCTCCGTGGACATTCTCTACCAAGCTGTGTCGGTGCATTTTCAATACATTTTTCTTTATCTGAATGCATAGGTTCATAGGTAGACCTATTTTTAAAAGCTTTTTCCTCATTGGGAATATTTTACTATTTGCTGTGGACATAACATTATTCTATAGGGGGGGAGTGCCCCGTCTTGCCCCCCTGGGGACGCCCATGAGCTGGAGTCTATGTATTGTAATCACGTAATGTCTTATTCGTGACAAAAGTGTGTTTTGGACAAGAAATCAAGATCATCTGTGACGAACATTTTAAATTATTTCTTAGGTTTATATAATATATTCGTTTATTGAACTGCTATCGTTTAATTTATATAATCTATAAAAACCTACTTTCTCGTTGGATTTTTAAGACTTTTATCGTATAACATAAGTATAAGGCACGCTATCGGTACACGCTGTATGATACGGTTAAACTCCGTCGTAAGCTCGTACAATGTGTTGGCAGCGGTGGCCGACCGGCATCGCGACGACCCCGACGAGCGAGTCCCGTCGTCAGCTCGGCTGGACTGCTACTCGTGTTTGCGGCACGAAGAACGCAAATAATAATATGACCGCAACGAGCACAACTACAGACGTAGAAATCACGGGTTTCGGTCGCCGCCGCTACCGGATCGCCGTAAAAACGTCACTCGTGGAGACAACCATCGCAAGTATTATAGAGCCCCCCCTATATATATATATATAGGTTGGCCGGGCGACTCGGTCGGTGGATCGAGAACAACAACGACACATAATAATATTATATGCTCGACAGACGTATAATAATAACGACGACGACAATAACGCACGCGCGTAACTCGCAATAATAATATTACACATAATATAATAATAACGACGTGCCGGTTTCCGAGAAACCTATAAGAGCAAAAAAAATAATATTATATTGTAATAATAATAATATTATTATTGTCGTCGTCGTTGTATTCCAACAACGGTGTTGGCGGCGGCGGCGGCGGCAAATCACACGCACCTACTACAACGATATTAATATTATGTCGAGTTGTTATTATATTGCTACTACTCCCGAGGGCCGCCGCGCCGCAGCTAGAGAGGAGGTCGCGCGGTCCGGACTGTCGGCGGCTGCGGCGGCGGAGATCGGGTTAGATGGGATCTATATGCCGCCGCAGTTTTTTTTTTATCGCCGAGTTTTCGTGTTATTTTCACACGCACGCGCGCACATCCGTAAATCATTTTATTTTATTTTCGCATTGTTTTACGGACACGGCTTGCACGGCCGCCGAGTATAATCGTAAGCACACCGCACACATTATACGGCCATACCCGCGACAATAACAGCAATAACAATATTATTATACACCGACCTGCACCGGCCGCCGGGCTCGCGGTGCTGATGGAAGTCGGGGTGATATTTTTGTTTTTTTTTTTAACGTCGCGCGAGATCCAATTTAAATACGTCACGGTACCGAGTTTACAGCGGGCAATGGGGCCCCGATTCGTGTAACAAATAATATAATATACTCGATACGCCGCTTCAATACAGCGCTGCACATATCGCGAATAATAATTATCGTAGACAATGGCTGCGTTATCACCGTCGTGCCCACGTGAAAAGCGACTGGCCGAGTTTTACAAGTTTTTTTTTTCTATTTTTTCGTGATGTTTTAAAAATTACAAGGAATAATTTGATCGAGGAACTTATTTTCGGTTCGATTTTAAAACGAGTTACGGACGTTTTAAAACGCGTGCAAAAAGTGTAACCCCCAAACCGGCGCCGTAGAAGAGAAACTAAAATCATTTATAAAAGCGTTGACACTAAGTAATTATCAGTTATTTCAAAATAATATGTTCTACGAAAACACTATTTCCGATACGATCGTCGATCAGCACTTAAAATACTTATAAAACAACTGTAAGCTACTGTGGTGCGACATTGAAGGTTATTGATATTGATTCGATTCTCTGACATCTGCACAACTGTAGGTACCTTATATCAAGGATAAAATCAGTTCAGCCAATTGCACCCTATGTAGAAATGATCACACATTTTATTCCAATGTACGAAACAAAACTATACACAAGCTTACTAACTCTCCGTTATGTATTCGTTATTTTTTAACACAATAATAATATCATATTACCTAAAAGTAGGTACGACGCTATTTGTTTTTTTTTCAAATCCTACTGAGTTAATTAATCTGCTTGAAGGTTGTATAGGTATTCAAGCGATAAAAAATGTAAAAAAAAATGTATGTTTTACTCATCGGTCTAAAATATTATATTTCATATTACTATATACGAATAAAAAAAGATAATATCGCTGAACCGTCGACTGTGTCTATAGGTAGTGAAGAATATTATCTGATTTGTCGATACAAAGATAAAGTTTATTTAAAACATGTAAAATTAGATTTAGTTTTATTATTATTCGGACACTACGGTCGAGGCACGTACTACGTGTCTACGTGTTGTAGCGTTCTGATGATGTCCAGTATACAGTACAACAAAATTATTACTGCGACGTGGACCACTGTACACGCGTGTGGATCTTTTTAGTTTTATTCAGTTGACAGTCGCTGACCAGTGGTTGTAAATATTTCTTATTAAATGCTGGTATAGCGGTATGCATTGAAAATTGATTAATTTAATTGTTCAATAAAATGTAACGGACCTTGATTAAGGGCCACTAAATTAAGGGATCATTAGTTCACTACTGTTTAGTGATTGTTTATTTTATACAATCCGGAAATAGTGTATCATTTATCGAATTTGTAATTCTCACAATACTATTTCTCAATAATATTATTGTATACAAGTCATACTCGTGTAAGTTTATTGTTTATTATCAACCTTTACCTATTCCGGGTTAATTATTTATCATTCACTAGTCACTACATTATAATTAAAATTAAAAAACACTCATTTATTTTTTTTTTTTTACTACGATATTTATGGCGTATTTTTAACACGTTTTTTGTATAATTATTTTGGTACATGTTTTCTCAACTCTTGACCAATTATTTTAATTTCATAATACAAAAAGTTATTATTAAATTTGTTAGCGCATGTCATCTTTAATGAACATAGTGTTTGATTTAGTGTTCACGATTCGCATAAATTTCTTCTGGAAAGTATTTTTAAGTAGGTATTATATTCATGGCCGTTTGGGTTAGCAGTCAATAAGCCATACTTTTTTTTATAGGACAGTAGGCCTACTATTTTTATTTCCTAGTGTTATGTGTTCTTTATACGTTCAATTGTACATTTGTACTCATAATTTATAATATTACAGACAGAGTAGTATTTATAATTGTATATTTTTTATTTGGTTTTGCTTTTACATTTTTGATAATAATTTAATTATGATTAAACAACCTACGTTGTTTAATTAACTCAAGTTAATTATTTTTCATATCTTTACACAGTATCAACATGAAATAATATTATAAATTGTAATAGTAGGTAACCATAATCAGCAGTTAGTCATTGTGGTTAATTCGTGTTAGTGTGAGTTAAATTTAAATTCAATGATACATCATTATTCATTATAATATGAGAAACGATTCTGGCCGGAAATGATCCACCAGCCTATTCACTAATTTAAAAATATATGATGTAACTGTGGTTTTTAAATTGTAGGGTACTAGGGTTAGATTATGTCATGTGAAATATTAACTAAAGTCTAAATTTGACAAAATTATGAACATTTGCAATTATTTTGTAGTTAAAAATTTATAAAAAAATTTGTATAAGTAATTAAAAGTTAAAAATTTAATACAAGATTTTACATAAGCTTACAATAATTATAAAAGAAGTCGAACGTTGGCCAATTAAAACAATTTTATCTTAAATTTACAATTTTACAAAATCCAAAATTCTTATGTAAAATAACGATTTACTATCAAATAATTATAGATTTTTGTTGTAGTTAAAAATTACTAGTACCTAGTATAAACTTGAAACATACATCAGTTGTTTAAACTATCATTTTCTATACCTACTTACAAGATTTTATTTTGTGGCGATATTCACTTCATTAAAACATAAACCATCTTAGGTACCATGATAAAATTGGGTGCACCCAATTGAAAATCCTAGCCCCTAGGCTGACAAACCATCTCTGTTCAGAATCGTTTTTCGTATACAATGATACCTATCATTGGATTCAAATTTAACACACCCATTATAGTGACCTACTCTATGTCCGAGATCCACTCGATAACTACTGTAGGTACACTGTACAGCATAGCCCTTTTTTAACAATGATGTTTTTTATTTCTGAAAATGTATTATTTAGTTCAATAATAACCTAAATTAAATAAATGATTAGCCGGGCTTTATAAGTATTTAGTACAAACTACATATTTGATAATATATACATTACACCTATAATCAACATTCAATATACAATATATCACATAAAAAATATGTAGGTATTATCAATACTAAACTATATTAAAATTTGTTTTAAACATTTTAAATCACTTTTTTTGTCACGGGTTTTATTTTTTTCAATTAAAGCGTTCATATTATAATGTTTCACCGTATAAATGTATAATAATTGATTTATTTAATCTTCTCTAAGAGCAAGTCCAAGAGCAGCCAGAAAACCCATAAATAGAATAATATTATGTATGTTAATTTCCTTTTCAAATCAATTTACATCATGTATTTTGCAACGAGCATAGAGTAGATACTACCTACTGCGACAGTCCACTTATAAACTGTCATTTCGATAATAACGACATATTTTTTTTATATTATACAGACCGCGTATTTCGCTGTATCACACAATATATAATATGACAGGTATATAAATTATCATAGATACATAATTATATAATCATGTCGTATTGAACGAATGAATAATTTTACAGGTAGGTAGTTGATATGTATACGTGTATAAAACACAAGTACTGCTACTATACTATAGTAAAATTGTGACGCAACGTTTTAAACGATATTTAAATGAAATGACTCCGCAGTTAATTGTATAGACTATATTATGTACATTTAGTTTAAATATAATGTGAAATAATCGGAATTGACGGTAGGTATAGGACGACAGGTATTAGTCCATTGCGCTCGTATAATAGTACTGTTCCAATAATGTTTTATGATAATATAACTTGTATCAATAAATATTTCATACTGTAAGCAAGTCTATTTTACACAGACTAGGTACATCAATATACCTACTGAAATTTCATAAAAAAAAAAAAAAAATGTTGCATAAAAATGTATGATATTTTTATTGTTCTAAAGACTAAGAGAACAACTATTATACATGATTTTGTATTTAATTTTAATGCTTTTTGCTGTTGAACTCAACAAAGTACCAACTAGATACGATTTGCTATCTGATATATATTCATTTATGTAAACTGCAAAGCCAATATATTCCACTCAGAATCCAAAGTAAATAAAAGCAATAAAAGTATTCTTTTGAAATATTTAATTTTTTTTATAATGTAAATGGTAAACATTTAACTCGTATATAGGATAGATACTATAGTAATTAATAGTAATATTAATAGGAGATAGCTAATGATACTAATTATTGAGATCATTGTAATATTAATATTATATTATTATTATTATTATTATTATTATTATATTATATACATTAATATATTAATTTATATTAACATTAATCGTTATAGTCATTATAATAATCAATTTAACGTTTTTTTTTAATAGGTACAAAAAAAAAATAATAAGATTATGAAAAGTATCAGACTGCTAGAATTTTATTACAAAAATTAATAGTTTCAGTCGTATAGTTTTAAATATTTATGTACAATATAGGCGCAAATAGTATGAGGTTGGGGGGGGCTAAGCCCCTAAACTTAGTTTAGCCCCCAACAAAAAAACCTAATGTCATACATACACCGATGTTTTAAATATTTTGTGTTATTGTGTTAATAAAGTGTCCAATATAAACCCGAGCTTCAGCCCCCCCCCCCAAATCTCAAACACTATTAAATTTGCGCCCATGATGTACAATAACAATTTATAAACACAATTATCGTAATAATGTCAATGTCAATTATTTCATATTTGTAACAACTAATCATGATTATTATTACTTTATTTATTTATTTTTACATAATATTAGGTAGCAATAATTCCCGGGTGTCAAATTTGTCAACACGGCAAAGGTGGTCATATTGTGATTATATGCAGTCAATTTTTCTAATCCATTCCTATTACTACCTTTGCTATTTATATATTATCATAATTGTGGATGATATTTGTCCCAAAGCACTAGAACAACATTACATTGCCATAAAGAAACTGGAAAATCAATGACTTAACAATGTATTTCAATATTGAAGAAGTATGATGTTTTGAAAATAATATAATAGAAAAAATATCTAAATAAATTAAAATAATATCTTTAGGAGTTAAAATTAAATTAATTTAAATACTTGTATCTACTTGTATGGTACACTATTGTGCACACTACTTTTTTTAATCTTATTATCTTATTATGGTTTAAAAATACATTTGAAGAAATTAACAGACGATAAAAGAATTTTGCTAGTGATATAAGATAACGCAACCACAAGTTCGGCTACACAATATAATGTAGAGTATCCATACGTAATCAAAATTATGCTTGAAGACGTAAATTACAGAATTTACTACTTGCGTTTGGGATCTATTTATCTGCAGACTGCAATATTGTGTATTATAGTAGTAGTATAAACATAAACGGACTAAAAAGGCCTTTCTAAAATTTTTAAATACTATTATATTGTTGACATTGTTCTATGCGTGTATAAATGTAATTTGTATGAAAGTTGCTGCAAAATGATATATATATTATACAGTGTAACACGGCATCAAACTCACCAGGGATTCTAATATGCCCCCTTTATAATAAATTATCAGCCCACCGCAAAATTCGCAAAATTCTGATTACGTCACTAACAAGAATAAAAATGCACTCGTTCGATCAGCGGAATGTTACAAACGTATTATTGGCTGTGTGAAAATAATACAACGTCGTTGTAATGAGCAGTGATATAAATATTCCTTGACAATATTTTAAATATTAAAATCTGTCATATCCATCGTTGAGTGTGACGCGTTGCTATAGAAGACAATAGAATTTTCTCCCAACGACGGCCGTCTAGCGACCGTCCTTTGTTTCATTATTTCTACAAACGTTGTAACGACAACACATGTTTCCGGGACATTTATATATTCTATTTAATTAAATTTTTTTCGTTACAACTTTTTACAGTTCATGCTTTTTTGTTTTCCTATTATAGTTTTATTTTTGTACCTGTCTTATAAAAAAATCTAACAAAATGGTGAGTAGTCAATTTATTCTATTATAATAACGGATTTTTCTACAAATCGTATTTAATTCTTATGACTACCGCTGTCTCCTAAAAAATTTTTTTACTAAGTTTTACTATCGATTTAAGTATATTTTTTCTATAATTATTTATTAACTTTGTCTTGGTGTTATAATTTTAATATAACGTTTACATTTAAAATAAATAAATATTTAAACATAATAATTTTACACTAAACACAATTTAAATTTTTTTCACGCTTAATATGTATAATTAAATTATTGAATTATTATTGCTAAACATATTTGGAGAAAAAATATGCTTATCAATTACTTTATGTTTTGTTTCAAACATTCAATTTTGTCAAGTTTACGGCTCTATATTGTTATAATATTATTATCGAATAAATGAAAAATAAAATAAAGCTGTTTTAAATAATATAGTATTTTAAAATATAACATTTTTATAAAATGAAATTATAATGTAATTTTTATCTATATTAGTTATTCTATAATGCTATTTGATTTTTTATACTTCGATAATCTTTTAATTACAATTTATATATGAATTGCCTAAAATTAATTTAGGCGTAACTGATTACTAACTTAATGTTTTTAAATATCGATAATTAGTAAAATGCTTTAATATGATTGTAAAAATAAATTACGGTTTTATACGTTTACATCTTGCACAATAAATTCAAATAATATTAATTTTCACTTAATTTGATCTGGTGCTTTTTTTTATAATATTTTTCGTAATTTTATTCACGCAATCATCTACTCAAAAAATTATTATTTTAATGAACCAAATTATTTTTTTCTTAGTAAATTTAATTATTTTTACTATAAACTAGTATAAAATATAAATTAATATTTATTTTGCAACACAAGTTATAACCATAGTTATCTTTTAAGAATTAATTAATTAAATCTCGATAGATTTTATTAAATAATATTAACGACGGCTGAAAATCCGTTCTATATTGAAATAATATAAATTTATCAAGTAAACTTACGATTCAATTACTTTTTAAATTTCAATATACACTTAAATGTTTAATTAATTTAGCAGTTATGACCTAATAATTTGTGAGATAATAAAAAAAATATATTTTTGTGTTATTTTAATGTTCTCGTCTTAATTCGATAATTTTTTTTCTACTATTTTTAATTGATAATCAATATTATTTAGCAAATTATTTTTTACGTTTTACAAAAAAAATGTTATTGAAAATATCTTAAAGTGTAAAATATCATACTTAATGAACAAATATTTTTTATTTTTTTACGTCAATAAATAATCATTAATATTATTGATACATATTATATACAATTAATTTCTCAAGCATTTCAATATCTATCAAAGGCTTAATTAATTTATTAAGCTCTACAAATTTGTACAATAATAATACTTAATTATTATGGATTATGATGTATAAGCCAAAATAAAATATGTCCGTACCACTAGGGTTTGACAATTATTGTGCATTCAAGTAATATTTAAAAATGTCATATTTTCGTGATATAACGGCATGCGTTTTAAATTATCACAAATATAAATTAACTCCATATAACATTACTGGCTGTGTTAATAATAAATTTATAGTATGTTTTTAAAATCGTTGTATTTCCTTGACAACCGTTTTTGTTTAATTACTTTTTGGTTTCGAGTAACGCGTTTTCATTAATCTCGCAATCGTTTCTGTATTATTAATTTAGTTGTTTTGTTCCAAAAATTTATTTCAATCATGGTAAGCACAAAACACTATCATTCTAATTTGATTAATTAATATAGACATAATATTTTAACATGGCACATAGGTACTTAATTATATACTAACTGGTAGATCGTAGATGTACTCATCGTTAAATTTAATGGTCGACGGCAGTGGTGGTTGCGGCGGTAATGATAACACAAACCCGTCGGCTGCCACGCCGTCGTGTGAAAGGGCTCGACTATAATATTATTATTACACAGTAATAATTGCATCGTATAATATTGTTAAATTATGATCGTGTGCCACCGTTTTGTCGTCAAATCGTTTCGTTTTCACGACACATACTTCAATCAA
Organism: Aphis craccivora; assembly: GCA_009835225.1. Classification (NCBI taxonomy): domain Eukaryota; kingdom Metazoa; phylum Arthropoda; class Insecta; order Hemiptera; family Aphididae; genus Aphis; species Aphis craccivora. Next base: position 5,892 of record VUJU01004133.1, on the reverse strand, counting down.
GTACTGCAATCGACTTGAAAACCAAACGAATCGAGTTGAACGGCATTATATAATTAATATATTTAATATTATATTATATTGTATTAATATAATTCGTTTTTTTTCCAGCGTGAATGTATATCCGTACACGTAGGTCAAGCTGGAGTTCAGATCGGAAACGCGTGCTGGGAACTTTACTGTTTGGAGCATGGAATCCAACCGGACGGACAGATGCCATCCGACAAGTCTGTGGGCAGCGGAGACGACAGTTTTAACACGTTTTTCAGCGAAACCGGCGCGGGAAAACACGTCCCCCGAGCCGTTTTCATAGACCTCGAACCGACTGTTGTTGGTAAGTGAATACATTTTTTTTATCTCAACGCTTCCATACATTTAGCGGGTCTTTATTTTTTATAGTATCGAGCAAAATAAAATGTTAAATAATTTATTGTAGGTTGTTGTATACGCGAAAAAATAACTGGGGAAATTAGTATCATAAATTACATAGTTTATATTTTTACACATTATATTAGTTAACTGCATTTTGCTTGTACCTAATTAGTAATACATTTTCCGTATTATTTTTAACATTCAAATATTAATATTAGTATAGACAAGATTTGAAAATAATTAATTTTCAATGAGAAAAATAAATATGAACATTTAATGAAAAACACAAACAGATATCAATCGTTTTTTTTTTAAGATTATAGAAAATTTAATGTGAAAAAAAATATGATTTAAATAAGTTTTTTCATTTTCTATTTTTTAACTTTTAATTTTTACACGAAACTTTTATAAACCCATCTAATATTGTAAATAGCATAAAAAAAATTAAAATATAAGATAAAATAAAAAAATAATAATATATAGGTAGTAATAAATAATTAAAATTAATAATAATACATTTTAATTGTTAATTAAAAAAAAAAAAAGTATTTAGACTTTTCGTTTTTTTTTTTTTTTTTGTGTAGTGTAGTGTAGTGTATAATATAATAATAATATTATTATGCTTTTGTGTAGACGAAGTAAGAACTGGAACGTACCGACAACTATTCCACCCGGAACAACTGATTACTGGCAAGGAAGACGCGGCCAACAACTATGCCCGCGGCCATTATACAATCGGCAAAGAGATCGTCGACTTAGTACTGGACCGGATCAGGAAGTTAGCCGATCAGTGCACCGGACTTCAAGGGTTTTTGATATTCCACTCGTTCGGTGGTGGCACCGGTTCCGGTTTCGCGTCACTGCTCATGGAACGTCTCAGTACCGATTACGGAAAGAAGAGCAAACTGGAGTTTGCCATTTACCCAGCGCCCCAAGTGAGTACCAATCACCTTTATAATAGCCATCGTGTGTGTTTATCGTAATATTTTTAGATCGATTACAAAAATATTGATGTATTTTGTGTTTTTCTAAAGTCGTTTTACTCACCGTATAATATTCCTATATAAAATGATAGCGATAGATATATTTTGATGCTATATCATAAAACAATAATATTGCACTTGAAACTGCATGATTTGTCATTAGTGGTGTTTTTGATATATGAGCGCAGGGTTGGACACTTTTTAATTACAGTAGTTCAATTACTTAAGTAATTTGTAATTGGTAGGTAATTGATTATAAAAATTTAATTATAAAAATATTGATATTAATTATTATTATGGTAATTATTATAGGGCGCGAATTTTTATGTAAATACATAATTTTATTGAATACAAATTTCTCAATTCTGATTTTTAAATAAGCACGTTTCTTGACACCCTGAATAAAATAAGAGTTTTTTATCTAACATATTTTTACATATTTTGATGTAAATACATATTTTTAAATATTTCTTCAATATTAACATATTTCGTAAATATTTAGGTATACTTAAGTATACAGTTTTTATTTGTACCTATTAAAATTATTATATTGGAATTTGGAAATTTGGAAATTTAATCTATCAGTTTCTATTGATATACGGAGTGATTATAAATAAGAGATAACTGATAAAGCTATTGACGGGAGATTATAATTTGTAATGTAGCCTAATCTTCAAGTGTACGTTGTATCCATTTCTTACGAAAAAACAACAATGAATATAATTAGATGATTTAAATCGAATCAAATAAATTAAATAAATATAGAATATCGATTTTTTTGTAAATTTGTAATTTTTTAAAAATATAGTTCATGTTTTTTTAAACATATTTTGCCAAAAATAAAAACTTTTTTATTACATTAAAATCCGCCCCCTAGACTAATTAATTATTAAATTTTTATTTAATTTGTAATTGGTATAAGATTCACATCTTTCAATGATAAAAATAAAAGTTATAGGACAATTTAGAATTTAGCATTTTCTACAGTGTACACTATATAATATTAAATATAACTTATGCAACACAAGTTTTATCGGACATTCGCCACCGATACTAAAAGATAATATATATATCTTTGTTTGTCAGCACCGGTAAAGAGATTATTTTCATTTGCTTTATAATGGCACCTACCTACTTGTTCTCGGTTGCCTGACGAACAATATTTGAAGAACTTATTTTTTTTTAAATTAATCAAAATTACGGAATTATAGAATTTTTTTATGTATATTTTTCTAATGTTATTTTGATTTAATCTATACACCTTTTTATAATAATATTAATAACTGATAAAATATATTTTTAATGTAATTGGTAATTGTAAGTAATTCAATTATATAATTACTTTTTTTTTTAATTCTTAATTTTCGAAATATCGAACTTTGACTATATCGCCTTCCGCTATCAAAACGTTCACAACCGCGCCCCCCCCTCCCATCACACACACCATCGTGTACCTATATTATAATTTATAATAATACCGCGATATCGTTGCGCAGGTGTCGACGGCCGTCGTGGAACCGTACAACTCGGTGCTGACCACGCACACGACGCTCGAGCACTCGGACTGCGCGTTCATGGTGGACAACGAGGCCATCTACGACATCTGCCGCCGGAACCTGGACATCGAGCGGCCCACGTACACGAACCTGAACCGGCTGATCGGGCAGATCGTGTCGTCCATCACGGCGTCGCTGCGGTTCGACGGCGCGCTGAACGTCGACCTGACCGAGTTCCAGACGAACCTGGTGCCGTACCCGCGCATCCACTTCCCGCTGGCCACGTACGCGCCGGTCATATCGGCCGAGAAGGCGTACCACGAGCAGCTGTCCGTGGCCGAAATCACGAACGCGTGCTTCGAACCGGCCAACCAGATGGTCAAGTGCGACCCGCGGCACGGCAAGTACATGGCCTGCTGCATGCTGTACCGCGGCGACGTCGTACCCAAGGACGTGAACGCGGCCATCGCCACCATCAAGACCAAGCGGACCATCGTGTTCGTCGACTGGTGCCCGACCGGGTTCAAGGTGGGCATCAACTACCAGCCGCCGACCGTGGTGCCGGGCGGCGATCTGGCCAAGGTGCAGCGGGCGGTGTGCATGCTGTCCAACACGACGGCCATCGCCGAGGCGTGGGCCCGGCTCGACCACAAGTTCGACCTGATGTACGCGAAACGCGCGTTCGTCCACTGGTACGTCGGCGAGGGCATGGAGGAGGGCGAGTTTTCCGAGGCCAGGGAGGACTTGGCGGCGCTCGAAAAGGACTACGAGGAGGTGGGCATGGACTCGACCGAGGGCGACGGCGAGGCCGGCGAAGAGATTTAAAAATCGACACGAAATTTTGAAAAAAAAAATATATATATAATGTGGCCGCCGCCGTCAAATCAGACCGGCGGGTCATATTTTGTCGTTGTCGTATAATGCTTATATAAATATAATATTTTCATGCGTCTCGTAAACATAAAAACGTTCGTTCGTGTACATCATTTTTATTTTTATTTTTTTTATTATTAACACTATTATATATAATATTTTTTATCGGTACGACAAGATAAACTCGCCACAACACAGCACTACTCGCCTGTGCGCGTGTCAGAAGATAATGGCGATCGAAGAGTATAATGTAATAATTATAGATTATAAGACATACGAATTATGTTGTATTTTTTCAGTTACACGGCCCGTGTTTGGATCGAAAACTAAATGGTAATGTGAAATTATAGTTTTATTTTTATTTTATATCGGTGGTTATAACTCAAAATATTATAATGATTATTCGCAACACACATTATTGAATAAAGTCGACGTCATTTTCTCCAATCGTTTGAGTAAGTGAGAACAATTATTATAATAATAATGCTATCCATTTTATTAAATAATTAATAACCATCTAGTTTTCAAATATTTACTAGAAAATCATGTATTTCTTAAAATAATGTTTACTATAATAATTTATAAATTAAATTGGTAGAAAATGTTTTGCTATAAAAATACATAGTTAGATATTTACCTATTTAACTCTCAATATTATAATAGTTACAACGTTTTCCTGTTTAAATTATAACTATTTTCTTGCTAAACATTTAAAACGTAATTTTTCTATTGTAAATTTCGTGGTATTTCCGAGTGTCATACTTTTTTATTTATACCTATAATGTTCAATTAATTAATTACATTAATTCGCATAAATCTGTATTGCTATTTCTGATAAATTAAAATCGATTGTATTGAACGTACATACATACTTACCTACTAAAGTACTAAATAATACTATTTCTATTTGTACTGTTTATTACTAATAGTAATTGTGAAGTCCATATTCTATACTTTGTATAGAAGGGTTCACAGTAAATCGAAATTAATTTTTAACGTGTAATATTGTTGAAGCTTTCTACAGTTTACTTCAGTGCATACCTACATAATATTATCATCCATTCGTCTCGGTAGTTTATCGAATAGGGTTTCCGATTTTCACCTCTAAACACGAGAAATATAATTTAACATTTTATTAGACAATAATTGATTTCATTTTTACTATGACACGATTCGCATTTTATCTGTCATAATTTTTTCTCTCTGCTAAACGTGTTTTTCAATACCCATCCATTAGCTGCCGTGATCGGCACGCATAAACGCATAGTCCGACACTATAACGATAACGTGTTTGGGTAATGGTTTTTGTGACAATGTTATATTCTAATATTATTCACGATCGTGACATCCAATCGTTGTAAATAACACTAAATCGTATATTATATTTTCATAGGTATTATCGTATAAAGTTTAAATAAACGCATTCCGGCGACAAATGCGTCTATAAACATGCAGGAGACAACAAAGAATAATATAGAAAATATACTTCAGTACTAAATTATTGTTTATTAAAATATTTGATAATATATAATAGAACCTATAAATCTAATACTAGATGTTTTAGATTCTGAACGAAGTGATGAATGTATTGATTTTACAATAATGTGTGTTTTTTTTTGTATCTGTTACCACGTTTTGGAGCAGTAAAAGTGCTTCGATTTTAAAAAGTGAGCCCTATTTCTGATAGGAAAGTGAATCTACAGTTAGTACTTTGGGGGGTCAAAAGTAAAAAATTTCCAATAGTTTTCAAAAGCGTCAGGAAAAACCCTAAAAAAGTAACAGAAAAATGGGAATTTTTACGCAAAACCAGTTTTCGACCAAATCGATTTTTTTTATATGGTTGTAAATCAAAAACTAATCACTGTAAATACTTGACATTTTTACCAAAGGTTTATGTAAGTGTTATCTATGTACAGTTAAATTTTTAAAAAAATTTGACTTGTTTTGAGTTATTTATAGACCATAGAAATTTTCGATTTTTATGAGAATTTTTTTTTTGAAGTGTCGATAAAAAAAATTTGGATGACCAAAAACACTTGAAAATTTAAAACAAGGTTCCTTATGAGTTGTTCTTATTGTAGCTAAAAAAAAATTAAAAATCGTTAGTCACAATTTTTTTTATAAGCGTTTATAGTTCAAATTTTTACGAAATCTGTCGAAAACGCGAAAAT
>VUJU01004132.1:0-20578 GCA_009835225.1 Aphis craccivora | reverse complement strand
AATTTCTCAAAAAAATCGAAAATTTCTGTGGTCTATAAATACCTCAAAAAAAGTCAAAATTTTTTGAAAATTTAACTGTATATAGATAACACTGACATAAATATTTGCTGAAAATTTCAAGAATTTACAGTGATTAGTTTTTGAATTAAAACCATATAAAAAAATCGATTTGGTCGAAAACTTGTTTTGCGTAAAAATTCCCGTTTTTCCGTCATTTTTTTTTGGTTTTTCCCGGCGCTTTTGAAAACTATTGGAAATTTTTTACTTTTGACCCCCCAAAGTACAAACTACATTCACTTTCCTATCCGAAACAGGGTCCACTTTTTAAAATCGGAGCACTTTTACTGCTCTAAAACGTGGTGACAGACACAAAAATAAAAAAAAAAAAAAAAAAACACACATCATTGTAAAATCAATACATTCTTCACTCCGTTCAGAATCTAAAATAGTATAGTCACACTAACGTTTTAGGAGTGATATCACAGCACTTTCTTCTCGCCTCCAAATGGATCATTCCGTGGAGTATAATTATTATTTTATAATGAATTGGAACTATTGAAGACTGAAGAACCCATCATTAATTATTTAAAATGACAATAATTATCTCATCCATAGGTCTGTTTGTAAGTCATATTATGACTGAAAGTATGTCGTTTTTTTAAAAAAAATTATTATTACTGTTATCATCAAATAAAATATATTATACTATTTTTACAATGTTGTATAATAACAATTCATATTTAAATTGAGATTTGTTTCAGTTTAACAGCTCCTTAAAATGTTGTTATAAATTTATAATGAATGTACCTACATGGCTACAAATATATGCGTGTTATGTGATGATGTATTTGTTTGAAGTATGGCTTAAAGAGCATTTGTATGTCGCAACAACACCTGTATAGTAAGTATAACCTTTGTACGTCGACCAAAAATTCACATAATATTGTTATAATATACAGTGATGAAAAACATATATATTTTTTAATAATATATTTGAGTATTATTCAAATACGTTTAAAAAGTATTTGAAACGAATTTCAATTATCTATTAGTTAATACTTGATTGTAGAATAGTAATTATTTACTCAGATATTATACAGTTCATTTTAAAATTTTTAAGCTTTTAAACGAAGCAAACATTTTACTTTTATTTGTGAGAGAAAAAATTAAATATATTGAAGTGTCTAAAAATAACTAAGACAAATTCAAAACATTTTGAAGTTATATCATGTCTATTGCCTACAAAGTAAATTCTAATATGATTAATATGAATATTTTATAATTTCAAGTATTTGTTTTGGAAGTACGACAAAAATAAAAAATCGATTTAGATTTTGTTTTGCAAACAAATTTTCTGACTCTTTTTAAGCTATTTATAAATATTTTAAATTTTCTACATTTTTTCTATAAATGTCAATAAAACATTTTTCGCTATAGTTGAAAAATCTTAATAATTTAATGCGAGATTTTTCACAAGTTGTTATTATATTGGAATTTAAATAAAAAAAATTAGATTGCAAAATGACTAATATTTTTTATAATTTTTTTGCAAGATCAAAAAAAAACCTAAATATTTATTGCAAGGTTTCTCGTGACTCGTAAGTTATTGTTAAATAACTAGTAAGAGACAATATCTAGTCATTAATTAAAATAGTTAGTAGATTTTTATGAATAATAATAAAATTTAGATTATATAAAATAAACAATTATTAGAAAGTTAGCAACATCACACTTATTAAAAATTAAATTTGATAAGTTTTTAAGTAACTAATAAACCATAGTTATAAAACAATTATTTTAATAATAATATTAGAGTTGCGTAAAAATTCCAGATTTTTCATAATTTGCTTGTTTATTTTTGCAAATATAAAAAAAGTACTGAGAATCTTTAATTTAATTTTGACCTTTCTAAAGTATAAATCAATTTTCTATTCAAAATCACCCTCCAAGTTGAAATTCAAAACTCTTTTCCGCTATGTATATCGTGCACAGACATATACAAAAACACACATTTTTATAAAATCAATATATTCAAAGCTCCGCTCAGAATCTAAAAACCCTTATGATTGAATACAAATTTTAAAAACTAATTTCTTTCTTTGTTATCTATATTTGTAATATTTGCATATTTTTAATGTTATTGCCCAGAACGATTTTTTTTTTTTAATTTCTTGGTAAACAAAATATATATTTACAATCTATTAAAAAAGTATAATACCTATTATGATGTATACCTACGCTTCGTGATCCTTTGGTTGAGAAAGTCAAAATATATTTTTTTTTAAATTAAATACAAAGAAACTTTTTAAATGAATGAAATATTTTGGTTTATTTATTACGAAGAATACAAATTACTGTATTGTACATATATACTTAGTACTGCTCTATGCTAATTACTTAGATTTTCTGTATTACCCGAGAGGTTCTTCCTAAAAATGTCTATCTACTAGACTACTATGTCTGTGTGCACCGTGACCAAGGAGCCTCTATGTCCAACAGTAGGGTAGGAACTGCAGGGAATCGCTGGATTCCAGCCCAAACGTCTGGGCCCTGTGTGGTCACGTACGTCAATGTACATATTACATATCTCATTATCAAACATGGTTTAATGTAACTGTATACAATGTTCAGTGTGTGCACACATAACATACCCCCAAGGCCAGACCCTGGGACTTAACACACATACACAACAAAAACATAAATAAATATAATGAAATATAAGATGTACATTGTACTTACATTAACTTTATAAACATAGGTTTTTTTTTTTTTTTAATTGACTATTAAAAATATAATTACTATTATTACAATTAAGAATCAAAAATTTTCGAAAGTGGTATGATGTTCAATTGAGGCTATAATTAATATGTTTACTTTTTCTGTATTATTGGGTTTTCGTTTCGTTGCGGATTTGCATATTACAGTGATGAGGGTCTGGGGTTTTACCTCGTACATAGCTATTTCGTTGTATATAACTTATATTAAATAACAGATTTTCCAGTATCAAATCTAACGCATGGTTAATAAATGTGTTTAACATATGCGACAATATTTCCATGGTTGTATGTAATTATGTAATATAGGTACAAGAAAGCTGTACAAATGTCATATACAGCCAGTGACTTTTATATTTAATTGAAATGATTTTTAAGACTATTTATAACTTAAGATTTTTCATAGCATGTAAAATAAACCCAAGAGTTGGTTTTTAATTGTCGGTTTCAAATGATTACATTGAGTTTTAAGTGTTGAGTTTTACATTAAATCGAAAGGAATTCTCAACATTTTAATTTTGAATAATTTAAAGGAAAGAATTCCCTTCATTGAATTGGTTCATTGCCCTTACAACGTTACAAATAGTTTATAAATTTTACTTAATACAAACATTACTTTGTAGTTGAGTCGAAATGAAAAAAAATTCACCATCGTTGCTAAAATATACGAATGGAAATTTGTTAAAAGTTACATTTTAGACAAAAATAATTTTATTCTATATTAATCATCCTCTTATGTAAACACATCGTTTTGTGTTAAAATGTACCTATTTCGTATCATCTTGTCGTCTGTGCAAAATTAGTATGAAATATTGCATAGTTTGTTAAAACGTACCTATTTTTATGGTATAGGTATACTGGTATAGGCTATAGAAATAAAGGAAGACTGTTTTTTGTTTCTTTTGAAAAATAGTTGAAAATGTACATGGGTCCCTTTTAACAAATTGCCATTCATATTTAATCGACCTTTATTTCAAGTATTATCGACTTAAATATAAAAAGGTAAAGGAATATGATGGTAAATATTAAAATATTGTAGCCAATTACAGTGATTATAGAGGAATGCAGTATACAAATTAGGAGAAAATCCTTTTGGATTATTGAAATACAAGTGATCGGTAAAAAATTTGGTATATTCTGTATTATACTCTTCTAATAGGAGATAGATTATTAGGGGGTCCAGGGAACGTTAGTTAAATCACTGTGAAATGAATCTTTCCATGACTTGCTGAATTTGTAATATAAATGAGACTGCGTGTTATAAGTAAATTGATTAAGAAGTAATCCCTAAATAATACATTATTTTCACTGATTTTGTTCTTTATAAGTCAAACGTGGCAGAAACTTTATAAGTAAGCACTTATAATTTTGAACTATACAATAAGATAAAATTAAATAGAATTAAAAATTCGTGTCATTTCTGTCAAGTTTAACCCTATTGGCGGGTTCTTTAACATTGTTTACAAAAAAATAAAGGCATCTTTGTTAAAAATGACACTGGGGCCCTAGCTAATCGATTTTTAATAAAGTCTCTAGCTATTCAATATTAAAACATTTTTATTCTATATATTCCCAACTTACTATATCGTGGTTTCACTCGTTCTTCTCATTTTATAAAGATATGCAATTATCTATTTATAATTAAAATTGTTTTGAAAATAAATAATTCGTGATATTATTCGAAAAATAATCCACTAATCATAAAAGCTTTTTAGTTTAATAATTACCATTTATCATACAAAAGTCAAAAATAATAATTTAACAAATTTATGCTTACTGTTCTGAAAAGTGAAAAAATTAACCTCTTAAACCTAAAGGTACTAGCAACTGATAAAAACCGAACAAATAATACTACAAAGGGGTTTCGGTCCACTAATTTTATTATTTGAAGGCAATAATTTATAATATCTAATAATATATGAGTATATGAAACATGCAGCGCTATCTAGGTGTATAATCCATTACTATATTCTAAGTAAATAAAACAAGGGGCTTCAACGCCCATTGTTTTATCATGATAATCACACCCCAAAAATATTATGACACCACTGTGGATTATTGGACAACGGCTATACCTTATTATGTAATGACCATAGCTGATAATATTATGCGATAATAACTATGAAATAAATCGAATTATTTGACCACCGTGTCGCGCCACTCACAGTCAACTATTTAAACACGAATGGATCGATGCAGGGAAAAACTCCTTATCTGTGACGTCATTCCCTCTATCTTGGTGGGACGCTCAAATGGTTTGACCGGCCAGCATCCGTGAGGATATTGATCGGGTGTTCGTGACTTGGTTATTGACATGTCTGCAGTGTCGGGGCGGGGTAAGAGAGGACGCAGTCGCGAGCTGATTAATCGCCACTACCCGAGTAGGTAGAGGCGTTCGCCCAAGGCGTATTCCGTCCCTTGCGCGGAATCTTATGTGGCCCACCAACACTATCATAGTTAGTGTTCTTAACAAATACTATTTCCACTATTATGGATTGTTTATTTTAATAATTATAATAAATAAATAAATGTACGATATAAAATCAATAATCAAATAATCAATACTAAAACATACCTATAGGTAGCCCGTATACGGGCTACGAGTAAAGTAATGAGTAGAAGAGTAAAAGTAATGATAATAATAATTAAAAATATCATTTAAATGTAAGAGTGATCAAACTCAGATGTGCTTATGTTGATTACTTCTTCAGTACAATTTTTTAAAGATTTTTTAATCCATGACTTATAACAGTGTAAAAATTTAAATTAAACCATACAATATGTAAAAAAAAAATACTTATCAAATAAATTACATAATAAAATAGGTTAAAAAAAAAGTGGAGGGTCTGTAAAAAATGGTCATGTTTGCCCATAAAATATAGTAGTCCATAAAAAAAAATCAAAAATTAGTGTTGACTACTGTAGTACTCGTCTTTAGCATACTATTGACATCGCAAAGCAGCCGCGAATCTCTATCGAAAAAAAGAAATAAAATTGCAGGTAATACTATTGACTATTTAATTGTGTAATAAATAACAACTGTTTTCTGTCATATTTTAATCTGAAAAAAAAATAGAAATCTATTAACTTCTACACAGGTAAGTAGTAACATTTTTATAATTAATTATAATTATTAAAATAAACATTTTTTGGTAATACGTAGCTGCAGCGCTGTGTAGCGATAAATATTTGAACTTCTCCAAACCCTAATCGATTAAGCTGCCGGTAGTGACTGACGAGGGTGATGCATCTTATCTCATTCTATATAGTGTGGAAGACAGTGTATGTCGTGGCACTCTCGTTAACTTATTGCTTTTTCATTGTGTCATCGTCAAGAATCAAGCATAATATCATATTCGGTGGTGAATTTAGTGAGTATACATTTGATTTTTTCTTATTTAGCGAGCATTCTATACTTTTTACCATTCACTCTAAAATATAAAAATAAAATGACAGTAAATATATGTATCGATTTGACTAAAATTTAGGCGAATACAGTGTGTTCCGTCCTCCCCACAAACTGTACCCAGCACCACGAAAAAATAATAATCGTGTTAACATTTATGCCTATTGTGATGCGACCCTTTATTACACTCATACTAATGTATCAATATATATATATATATATACATATACATTATACCTACACGCCCCTCGTAGAAAATTTAAGACAAGTAGTGGCTAACGAACGCCAGTTGCGACGAACAGCTTACGATCATATCTTGAAAAGTATTCAATTGATTTTAATACGATTTTCACTAATGGATTGGCCGAGTATTGCGAGGGAACGTTTAAGTGTATAATACGACTTAGAAAAACTAATACGAGTCAAAAATAATTTAATACATTTATCTATATACATGCCTATATAATATATAAAACCGAAATACGTTTTTCACTAATCTCAAAAATTACTGGACTAATTTTAATAAAGATCGTACGAATACTTTTTTTTAAGACTGAGTGTGTTTTTAATTTCTCTTTCAACATTTGAAAGTTGATAATATCGATTTTTATATGAATTTCGTTTTGGCTCTCGATAATCGTACACCGCAAAGCTAACCACATCGACTCTTATTAAATAAGAAATTTTGTTCGTGAACTGAGGTAAGCTAAAGCCGAAATACAGCTAGTATGTGTATTAAAAATTGTTATTGTTATAATCATACTAAAATATCACCCGCGCCAAATAATATGAGTAAATCGTTTTGCGCCTGTACGAGTAGACGGGCGGCAACGATCAATATATTGACAGACGCCAACAATATTGGTATGTAAAATGGGTGGCGTTGACTGTGGCACATTTTTTGTTAAGACACGATTTACTTCTTTCGTGGGGCGGATTAAAGATATTTTTAAATAGTAAAAAAAATACCATCAAGCGAAATTACATTACAAATCTGTAATAATTCACTATTATTATAAATCTTTTATATTTGTTATCTACTTTACCAATCGTGGTGGTCAAGAATACATTTTTATTTTACATTTGTAATATATATATATATACTAATCAACTCATAATATACATTAGGTTATATAATAAATATTAAATAAAATAAATAGGATTAAAAAAATGTTACAGACATTCTAATTTTTATTTAATTGTAGGTACAAAACATGAAATTATACTACTAAAAAATCACATAATAACATTTGCCTTGCCATTACACATTTACACATAGTATTTGTCTAATATTATAACGTATAGCAATCGCAGACACGGGTTTCATTATCAGAATTCTAATTGCGGACACCGAGTAATAAAAGTTTAGGAACACAAATATTTCCATTCGCCACTTTTTTAAGACTTAAAATATTTTTGTCTTGCAAAATAAAATAATTGTTATTCTCAAAATGTTTATAATATGTATTCGTCATAAATTTTGTTGCAAACCTTTTTTTTTTTTTTTTAATAGTGTATAAATGTTGATTTATTAATATTATACACATAAAATAAACGTAATATTATAACATCATTTGATCGTTAATAAATGCCTTCTTTTCGACCGCTTTAAATTTTTAACAGCAGCACAATTATTTCGGATTGCTAGACGTCCGCAATTGCTATATTATACAAATTAATGATTGGACATTCAAATAGTACCTATGTGATATATTTATTCGCTATTCGTTTGTGAATAATATATCGTCCTCAACTAACATGGTTTTTATTATATTGTCAACAATTTAAAGGGAATACTGGCACCTTAGTTGTTTTAAAAAGATATCGATCCACTTTTTTTGCCTAACTAAAACGCGTAATATAGCAAATTTGACGTTCATAAAAATCTATTTTACTTTATTATACTTTTAATAATAGTGTAAATTAACCTATTATCAAACTAAAAATCAAAAATATTACCTCGTGGTTTTTTTTTTTTTTTTTTGATATTTTAATCTTAAAGCTCATTATGAGCATTTTAAAATTTAAAATTTATTTCTTTTTATAAATAATTTTAATTTAACTTAGTTAAATTGATAAAATTAAAGTAATTTTAAAAAGTTATTTACGAATTTTTTGTATTATAAACTATTTATTTTGTGCATTGATTATTCATTTTCTTCTTATAATAATGCCCAGTTACTATTTATAAATGTTTAGTACAATTATTATTATGATACATCATAATATAGTAAAGTTGTTTATTTTATAAAAATAATATAATCTGTACGTTTATTATTAATTTAATATTATGATATAACTATAGGTAGTCATTTTCCTATTAGATAAAAATGTTTATGAATAAAATAAAGGATATTTAAAAAAAAAGAACTTAACTTTTAACTTTAAAACGTTATTTTATTCCTGAAAATTTGCAACTTAACTTACTTACTCAAATTAGTTCATATTTCAAGATAGACTTAAACTCAATTTAATTTTTTTTTTATGAGCATAACTTAACTTAAACAAGTTAAAAAAATCGGTCAACCTACTCAGCTTTGGTTAATTTACATTTTTATTAATACCTAGTATAATAGAGTAAAATAGATTTTTTTGAATGTCAAATTTGCTATATTATACGCGTTTTAGTTAGTCAAAAAAAGTGGATCGATATCTAAGGTGCCAGTATTCCCTAATTTTTGACAAAGTAATAAAAACCATGTTAGTTACGGACGATACCTAAACCATTCAAATAAACGAATAGCGAATAAAAAATATGGGGAATCGTAAGTTTCTACACAGTACAAGAGAGTAACAGGTAGACAATTACATACCTACGTTAATTCCTACATAATATGTGATGTGTAAGTTAAGTTCCTACACTGAAAAATACGATTGAAGGCAGGTACATGTATCGTATGTAAAAAAAAATATATTATATTTTATATAATTTTATAAGTTATCAAACTTCAAATTTTATAAATTAAAAAATAATAGATAGAGTACCTTTCAACAACAAAAAAAGAGCGGTCAAGTGAGTAACGCACTGCTGTATAGTAAGTCACTATGATGCATGTATTAAATTTGATTCCTATGATAGGCATCATTTTATTCTTATACTTTTTGAATAATAACAAATATTGAAAATAGTTACTGTTACACGATTTCGTAAAAATTTAAAATTCAAACGCTCATAACATTCTTCCTATAATGAGGCTTCGAATTTTCTCTGAAGTTATTTGAAGGAAAACTTAGTGTTCAATTTTTTAACCTTAGATATAAACACAAACAAAATATTTTTGAAAACTACTGGAAAATGTTGTACTTTTGACTTGTATAACGCACTGAGGATATTCACTCTGCCATCGGAAACCATCCCCGAAATTTGAAATTGAAGAATTATTTCGACAAGTAGGTAATGCTATACTTACATTCATCACTTCGTTCAGAATCTAAAATATGTCAATATGATTATTTTAATCATTTAAGTTTCAGAAATAAAGAACATTAAATATATTTTAGAATCTGTGATGAATGTAGGTATTGATTAATGATTTTACAATGATGTGTGTTTTTATTTATTTATTTTTTATTTTTGTGTCTGTCATTACGTTTTGGAGCAGTAAAAGTGCTTCGGTTTTTAGACTCAGCCCCGTTTCTGATAGGAAAGTGAATCTAGTTTATATTATGAGCAGTCAAAAGTAAAAAATTTTCAATAGTTTTCATTATAATTATAAGAATACACAAGCACAATTTTTTTTTATTAGAATTTGAAGTTAAAATATTGACAAAAATTCTTCAAAATCATGAATATTTACAAATTATTTTGTAGGTATAATTCATAAAAATTTTTTTATAAGTAGCTTAGAGTTGAAAATTTAATACAAGATTTTTCATAAGTTTAGCTTACATTAATTATAAAATAACTTAAATTTTGGTGTATTCTGGCCATTAAAACTTAAACCACCTATTTCACCAACCACTGGAAATTATATCCTAGGCTGACAAATCATCTTCGTTCAGAATATTTTTTCGTATACAATAATAGTTATCATTGAATTCAAATTTAACCCTCCTATAATATATAATATTGATCCACAAGGTACCTAATGTACAGCAGAGCGGTACCCACCCACTTACCTGATTTTTTTTTATTGTTTTATTATATTAATATATTAAGTTAAATTAGATTGATAATTTATAAACTATATTATATATTAGGTATTAGGTATATAAATAATATACGCAGTATAGAAACTTACATACGTACCTACCTTTGTTTTACTGTGTAGGAACTAACATTTGTATTATTTTTTTACCTGTTACGTCCATTAGATTCCCCCAAAAATATCCCATACTAATTACGGATTAATGTACAATCATTAATTTGTATAAAATAAAGATTTCAGACGTCTGGCAATTGTACTGCTGTTAAAAATTTAAAGCTAACAAAAAACTGATGAAAAGGAGGTTTTCACTAATAATCCAATGATGTTATAATAATATTCGTTTGGTATAAAATTAATAAATCAACATCACTGTTTCAAAAAAAAAAAAAAAAAAGGGAAAAAAGTGTTTTACAGGATACAAATATTTTAAATCTTAAAAAAATTGCAAAAAAAATATTTGTGTTCTCAAACTTATATTACTTGATGCCCGCAATTAGTACCTATTCTGATAATGAAACCCATGTCTGCGATTGCTACGTTTAATATTAGACTAATGCTATGAATAGTGGCAATGTTATTATGTGATTTTTTAGTAGTACCTATATAATTTCATGTTTTGTACATTAAATAAAAATTAGAATGTCTATAACATTTTTTGAATCCTATTTATTTTATTTAATATTTATTATATAACCTTATGTATAATATGAGTTGATAAGTAGGTCACATACTAATTGCGGATTATTGTCCAATCATCAATTTTTATATGGCGATTAAAATATCAAAAAAAACCTAGCTAGATCTTACTTTTAAATTACATAGTAGATCCGTTTAATCTAATATTAAAATAACAAAGTAAAATTGTATATGCTATGTACATTATATTGAGATAAAATCAACACGTGTTTTTAAGCTAATAAATCTTATAATGTATGTAACAAAAAATATTTTATTATTTTTATTAGACTGTTTCAGAAACTATTGCTACTAATTGAATCATCAACTGAATACCTATCTAGTTTGAGTTTTGAGAATTTTGAAATGACGAACTACCTTAATAATAGGAGAATAGCCACCAAGGCCAATATGATACAGGACTTTATGGATGTTAATCCACGAGTATCTTGGTCTCCTTTTATCGCCATAAGACCATCAAACACCAACTTTGTTTATTTATTAATGGATACAGATATAGTTGAAGGTCGTGGTCGAAGACTAGAAACTGCTAAAGTAGACGCAATAACGAGATTCTACTCCTTTGCTCCGCCATACGATGATACAGGAGAAGCAGAAGAAATATTTAGTTTAAACGATTTGGTAGACAATAAACCTGAATTTATTAACATAATGGGTATGTACGGTGAAATATTACAATTTACTATACCTAATTTATAAGTTAAATAAAGTAAACTAATCCTTTTATAGAAAATCAAAAAATTGTAACTTTTTCATAATAATATATTGCAAAAGTTTGTTTAGACTGTAACTAACCTAATATTATAGCCACATATTCACATATTATATATTTCTTTGTTGCATTTATATCGTATAATTATTAACCAAATTTTATTTTTCACAATTTAATTTGATTAATAATAAATAATTTTTTATTTTAATAATATATTATAATAATTATTAAAAAAAAAAAAACCAGATATTTCTAAATACGGATAGGTACATATAATACCTACGATTTATTCAAGAGCTCGAAAATCGAAATATTACTTACGTTATAATAATAATAATAAACAACACAATTTTGTAACAAAATAACTAACGATTTGGAAACAAATTATTTTTTTACCATTAGGTACCTATTGTGTCACCTATTATTTCTTGGTAAAAATATATCATGAATCCTACAACAGTATGACCAATTGCCAATTTTCTCAATTCAATACAAATTGGAAATAAATATTAGCATAATGAATAATGAATCAATAAAATTTAGACCATTGATATAAGATTCCTTTTAGTATAATTTTAAGGAAAATATTGTATTATTATTATTATTTTTTTTTAAACAATTTTAAATGTTGTCAGTTTATTTTAATTATAATTTATATATTAACACAGCATATACTTCAAAATAATAAAAAATAACTAATCATTAATTCAATTTCAATCGACAAAAATCTTTTAAGTTAATACTATTCAAAGACAAGAAACGTTTAATTAAATATTTGTTACACAATTACTTATTTTTACCTTTTTAACTCGTTTATGTCCGAGCAACTGCCATTATATTGTAATTTATAGATATACATGTAGTGTAGTATTTATACATGCAGATAATTTAGTCGTTTAAAATGTTTAAACATAATAATTTTAAGTGTAATTCTCGTTGCAATAATTCGCAAATTTGTTGAAATAAATTTGAAAAACAAACATGTTTGCTTTAGTAAGAATAGTAAAATTAACTATTAAAAAAAATAAATGGTGAGGTATTTAAAATAAATAAAAATCATTTGCAAATATTCGTAATTTTGAAGAAATTTTTAAGCCACATAATTGTAAAATCTATACATTGCTTAGGTAGCTCAGAATCTATAAAGTATTTTTTTTTTTTTTAAACATAAATAACGGTTTGATAAATTAATCATAATAGTTCGTCTAATAAATTTAATTGTGACAAACGAAATTCGTTTATATTTTTTTATGTTATAATGTCAATTAAATATTAATTCGTTATTTAGAAATTCAAATGACAACACAATTTCCATTTCGTATAGCTTATAATTATGCTTAATAAGTATTCATATCGCGAAATGTTATCCATGTTGTAATTGCACATTGTGGAGAAACCGCGTTTCCCGGTCGGAAAATGAATGCATTCAAGAAATGGAATATAACGCCGTTATGGATACGACATATTATAATATAATTTAAATATAATATATTGCATTATACAATATATTTTACTGTTAGAGTTTTAAATTATTATTTTAGTGTAGTTATAGACATAAAACATATTGTAACAATTCAGTAGTTTACATACTAATATAATATATATTTCCTATTGTTTATTTTAGACTGTTTCGAGAACGATACATCATCAAAGCTATTTTCACGAGCCAAAGCTGTAGATTATGTTGATTTTCTTTTTGATTTTGATAGCTCACAAATTTTGAATGACTTCAGTATAGCATATCAGCATTTAAGCTATTGGACTAACGTTGATTATAAATTATCCGATGGAAATTATTTAAAAGTTGCGTTGAACATAGGTGATTATCGATTTATAGGTTTTGGTTTAACGCTTGAAAAAGCTAAAATAAATACAATAAAAAGATTTTATTTGAGCACTGTCCGAAATTTTTTTGAAATATGTCAAGAATATAATGAACAAACTGAACCGGAAAGAGATTTCGACTGGGAAAAAGAAGATTCAGTAATTATTTTGGAAGATAAATCATTGAATGACGCTGGAAATTCATCTCGTACAAATACTAACTCATCAGGTACAGTATAAGATTATTAATTTGATTGTCCAAAGTAAACTATTTTTGTATCTAAAAAATGTAGTATTTTATAATCATTAATTATATTTATATTCTAAGCGTACCTATTGATGAATGTACTGATTTTATAATGAAAGGAGATTCTATCATTGCCTTTTGGAGCAGTAAAAATTTTCATATTCTGGGTTGATTTCCGATAAAAAAAAATTGGATCAAATAGCTACTTTAAAATCAAAAGTAAAAAATTATTCAAAAAATATTAATTTTTAAAATTACCAGGAAAACAAAAAAAAAAAGAAAGAAAGAAAAACATGAATTCAAAAAAATCCAGTTTTAAACAAAATCAAATTTTTTTTTTTATTTAATTCAATGAATTGGCTACCAGTAGGGAAGATACGAAGGGGTGACCAAAAAAACGTCGGGTAGATGTAGTAAAACAAGACCTAGAAAGGTTAGAAATTACGAAATGGGAAGAGTTAGTCCAGGATTGCGGAAGTTGGAGAGCATTGACAGAGGAAGCGAAAACTCTTACAGAGTCATGAAGCCACATGATGATGATGTAATTCAAAAATCAATAACTTAAAATGTTTGCAAAACGTTATTGTTTACATTTCCTAGTTTCCTACACACAGAGTACAGTTTCCTAAATATTTCGAGGTATTCATAAACATTTTAATTTTTCAATATTTTTTAATAGTTTTTTTTTATTATAAATTACATTAAAAAATTATTCTCAGCGTCAAAATTCTTGAAAATTTAGTACAATATCCAACATAAATTGTTCTTATATTTGTATAAAAATATTAAAAATACATTTTTTTTTCTACAACTATTTGAAGTTCTAATGTATAGGTACAAAATAACATATTTTAACAATAAAAAACGATGTTCATTCCTTGACAGTAAGTCAATATGCAATGACATTTTTAAAATATTTAGATTAATTTTAAGAAAACATCTATTCATCTATTTATATTATGAACTTCATAATCATGGCTAGTGTTTCTGAAATAAGAATTTAAGTAGAATTAGATTTGTAGAAAATATAGATAATCCTTTTCCATTTTACTAGAAACGAAAATCGTATTTTATAATAGAAACAATACACGGCGTCACCCTACATCCTTATGATGACTTTTGAAAAGCTGGTGGTTGAATTAACCATTGGTAATATAATTTAATGTGATGGTATAAAATATAATTATATCATAATATTATAAGCTTGTTAGTTGTTATTTATCGCACACAGCTACAATGCATTTTGAAAGACTAAAAAGTATTTTTATTAAATTGTATTGAAACGCTTTAACTATAGGTATTATTAATATTATCTAATCTTTAATTATAAACAAATGCACTTAAGGTAAAATATTATTTATTTTTACGTGCAAATGTATCAAATTTTATATTTTAAAAACCAATGTAACTGTCGAATTATTCAAAAAATAAATAGCCCTAATTTTATAACGTGATATTATATGATAATATGCTTAAGTTATTATTTTTAGTTTTTGATAAATAAATAATTTATAAACAAATTTATTAATTCAATGTTTCTGTTATTTATCCTTTTTAGAGAATAAATCAGCACCTCGACCGGCTCAACCTCGAGAAATCCGTCACAATTATTATACAAATAAAGAAGCATTAGCATTGAATTTTTTAGAAAAGTACCATCTACGAAATAGTATATGGTCTCCTTTCGCCCGTGCCAGTGATGATCCAAATAAGAATAGTAAAAGTGTTAGAGTTATTTTACGGTTGGGTCCTAAACAACAGTACGAAGGTCAAGGCAAACAAAAATCTATTGCTAAAATAAATGCGATAAAGAAGTTGAAGAAAGCTATTTTAAAAGCTTACCCAAATTGTACTAAAACAACATTTATGGAAAATATAAATAAGTTGGGAATACCAACGGATAATGGATCAAAATTTGTGAATAAGTTGAAAGTATTATGATGTACCTAGTCGACGTTATTGTGACTTGTTACCTATATAGGTAGGTATAGATGATTTATAAATCAATGACAATAGATAATAAGTTCATTTAAAGGCGATTCTTAATTAGACACTCATATTCCATAAAATGATAAAACTGTATTCATATCACAGAAGTTGCATTTACGTATAAGTAGTAGTTAACATTTTCTGAACGACGATTAATATTTGTCTTACACAAGTATTATCGTAGTAAATTTAAAAAATATACACTTAGATTATTGATTTTGACATAGATAATTAAAAAATAATAGAAAATAATTAAATTATTATTATTATTTTTAATAATACACTTATTACATTTTTTTATAATTTTCATACATTTATTTACTCATAAAGTCATAATATTATGTTGTTTGTTAATATAGATTAATATAGTAATATGGTATGCTTCATACAAGCCTGATTTCAGATTTACGATACACTAAATGTAACGTTTAATAAGTTCCATAATGGGTAGTTAAACGGTTACATGCCTAAGTAAATTCTTACACAAAAATAAAGACTCCACTGCCAAAGTTCCTACACGACTATATAAGTAATCCAATATACGTATATACGTTATGGTCAGAGACGTATTTAGGAATTTTGCGCCCCAGGTTATCCGAGTGTCATTACTTTTTTTATCGCTCAAATGACCTTGGGTACCGTATTATATCAAAATGCATTCCAAAATTTACCGCTCGGGGCCAAGCCCCCCCTGCCCCCTAAATACGTCACTGGTAATGGTTGTTACGGAAATAAAATTAAATGCAAAATCTACTGTGCACGCGTACGGCATACCTACCTAGCTACGGCAATATTAAAACACTATGTTTACAGATATTTACTATCATTTTATTATTTTATATAAGCATTAAGCATATATATTTTAATGTCTTTTTTTTCAAGAAACAATACGGACTTAATTCAATTAAAAATTGAACGCTTTTTGATGCACTGCAAAAACAAACCGGTTTTAACACCAATTTTTTATTCGAGATGTCACTTTTCAGTCCTATTATATTACTATATTATAGACGTCTGAATATAACGTTGGAAAGAACAATAATTTTCGTGTAAGAATTTACATACGAGTGTAGTTGTTTCGAGTAGTAAATTACGTGTATATTAAATATACAAATTGCAAATCAATAAATGACTTTTACTTTCCGTGTATACATATTATGTCTCGTGCGAGAACTTACATTCGCTCCGTTAGGTTACCCGTCTCCCAATGATAAAAGGCTTTCAAATTGATGTACTAATATAATATAGTGACTGCATAAAACGGCTGCTACAAAATCCTGCTAGTAGCATCCAACATTTATAAATAATCTATAAATACCTTTATTTCCCAAATTTAATTTTATATGTATGGTAAATGTCTAACTATTATGTATTGCCCGCGTTTAATAATATATATAGTAGGAATTTATTATTTTAAATTATAAATTGCTATATTAAATAACTTAATTTAGTTAAAATAATAAGTTCATTAAGTAATAAGTAACTATATCAACTTTGACTTTTTAAATTTTTTTCTTTCAACTTAGCTTATAACTTGTTAAAAATTATCATTTACTTACCAAGGCTTGCGGTTTACCATTTGTTTTTTTTCTTCGTTTCTTACTATTCACTGCTTAGTAACTACTAACTGCGATTGGTTAGTCTATGTATCGCTTATTGTTATTTTTAATATACTAACTAGTATAGTCGTTTGATATTAATTAATTAAATAGATCACGAGTAATTTGATCATAGTAAATAGATATAAAAGTAATATTAAGTTTAAAATAATGTATTATTCGCTTATAAGCAATAAGTATATATTATAGTCAATATAGGTTAGGTTAGATAATAGTTTTTATTTAAAGAGCTTGCTCGGGACTATTTAATAAGGAATATTTAGACAATTTGTACACTTGTTGCCATCACCCACAATTAATATAGTCATAAATGATAATTATTTATTAGTCTGGCTAGTGTAAACAATTAGTGCTTACTGATTATACACACTTTATAGGAAAAACTCACACTTCGTATATTGGTCTTGTTTCAATATTTTTTTTTCTTAGAAAGAGAAAGATTTGAAAACAGGGCACTTGAACTTTGATTTTGTTGCTAAAAACAAAATTAATTAAAAACTTGTGAACGTTGGACAAATTTAAAATCTTATTATAGGGCTTAGAAATATAATTTAAAAATCGATCTATGAGTTATAAGAATTTTTCTTATATCTAAGATATGTTATTGCACAAAAAACGAAGTCCTGAGCAGCTCGCTTAATGTTTAAGTTTACTTAAAATTATTTACTTTGTAAATTATAAATGATAAGGAATGTAATAAGAGTGCATTTACACTCAAATACAAACATGATATAACGGATCATTTAATTAGATATAAGTTAGTAAATTTAAGTGATGATCACTTATTTACTTTATACTTTAAGGATACTAATACTTAAATATTTATTTTTTTAATAACTTAATATTATAAGTTCAAGGGGGCATTAACGAGTTAAAAAGTTAAAGTTAAGTTACTTAACGGGTTACTTTTATTTTCATAAGTAACTTCTAACCTAACGAGTTTAATTTATGTATTTAATAGGTAGGTACAACTACAAACATTTTTTTTTAAATAGTAACATTTCCATTATACTAAGTTATTTGTTAAGCGTTAATAAAAAGGTGTAATAATTAATTTTATACAAAAAAAAATGAAAATGACTTATTTTTAACTAAGTTAAATGTTTTTTCAAACTAACTTTTAACTTTTAATTAGTTAAATAACTAATAAGTAAAAAAATAACTTTTAACTTAAATTTTTCTATATTAACTTAACTTAACGAGTGAAAATAATTAGATAACTTGCCCAACTTTGAGAATAATCATATTAATATTTTATTTTAATATTTTATACCTGACAACTTTGAATGTATTAAAAATATTTGTAAAAAATAGAAGTTTTTACTTTTTTTAAACATTTTTGTTTATAAATTATGTATTCATACGTGGTTATAATGTTTATAAACTACTAGATTAAAACAGATTTTTTGTCATGAAAAAATAGTTATAAAATAAGTAACACTTTTAAAACTGTAATCGGAAAAAAAAATAGTTTAGATTTGTTTAATGTTTTCTATTTAATGTAATTGTATAGGTAAGGTTATATAATTATTCCAGTGCGATAGTTTTTTTTTTTCATACCTAGTTTTATTGTTTTTACTATATTGTAATATTTATGTAGAATAGAAAACATTTTGAAAATTTAACATAACTGTGGTTAGTTATTATAGTCTATACATTCCCTATTTCCTGTTGCATGGCTTCATTCTTTAATCATAAACTTAGACTTTAGAGAGCTATGCAATTATCTATTTAAAATCAAAGATTTATTGAATATACAGTAAATCTATCTTAAGACATTCTTCAAAGGACCAACTCCATATTATAATGTTTTTAGCAAGAAAGCATCTTAAAAAAAATTTTAAAAAAAAATAAGTAGTTAAAATATCGATTTTATTTATTTATTTATATATATATATATATAATATGTATTTATTTTTATTTTATTATTGAACATAATTTATTAATTTATTATTATTATTAGTAATGTATATTCAAAATGAACTGCTTTAAAAGTATAAAAGTTTCACTAAATATTTAAAATAAATTTTTTCTAACACGATATAATTTTTAAAATATTTATTGATTATTTGGAATTTTGACATATTTTTCTAAATAGTTTAAAAAATATAATAGGTACCGTAGTCATAAACTTCAACTTTATACCTAGTATAACAAATATTTTTTTCGTTTTCTCTTAGTATTTACACATAGATCAAATAAATTTCAAGTGGCACCAGTTACGTATTTATAAATTGTTGTTACAGAATTTTAAAATTGTTTGTAAAAAAAAAAAAAATCCTTAGATAAATATTATTGTGTTTACCAAATTAATATTATTAAATAATTAAATTTTTTATTTTAAAAGATTCAATGGTTTTTTTACATATACAAAAGATTATAAAATTATAAGTCCATAATATGAACATAAATATTAAAAACACATAACAAATTATTTATACATTAGTTTTAAGAGGACGCCACACCCACATGTGTGCTGTCTCCGTAATTCTATTGTAAAAATATGTTCATCGAAAACGAAATCGGATAAAAGCGTGGATTCAAGTAAATGAAAATTCTTAGTAACTTTTTTTATTTTTTTCATTACCCATCCAACAAGATACCTCTACTTCCAGAAGTCGCTTGAGTATTAGAAGTGAGCATGTCAACATATGTACACATTTCAGTATTATTCTCCGTTGGTGTGTTGGACTCCGATTACTAATCTCTTCTATAGTGGTACTTCATCAAATAAAAAAATCTTTTAATTGTTCAAAGCAGTGGCGTAACTATGAGAGGTGATGCAGCGAGGTGATATATCACCCCTAGACCTTTTAGATTCTGAACAGAGTGATGAATGTATTGATTTTACAATGATGAGTGTTTTTTATTTTTGTATCTGTCACCACGTTTTGAGGCAGTAAAAAAGCTTTGATTTTTAAACTCAGCCCCGTTTCTGATAGGAAAGTGAATCTAGTTGGTACTTTGGGGAGTCACAAGTAAAAAATTTCCAACAGCTTTCAAGAGCGTCAGGAAAAACCCTAAAAAAGTAACAGAAAAACAGGAATTTTTACGCAAAACCAGTTTTAGACAAAATCGGTTTTTTTTATATGGTTGTAATTCAAAAACTAATCACTGTAAATACTTGAAATTTTCACAAAATTTTAATGTCAGTGTTATCTAT
>VUJU01004131.1:2506-18985 GCA_009835225.1 Aphis craccivora | reverse complement strand
AAATAGATCACATGTGTTGCGCTACACTGTCACAACTATGTACCTATCCTACGTGACCAAATAATATAAATCGTTCCTTTCATCAGTTATTTAAAATGTTTATTGGGATTTATATGTGCGAGCGACACCTGGGCCGTTATTTATTTTATTGAATAAAAATAAGAAATTTACAATCATGATATGTGAAAGTGAGCATATCATTACAATAAGTACTTGTAATATTATATTCACACGTTGTATGAAATGTTTAACGCGCAAGCAAATATTATATAAATGTTAAAAATAAACATAAACTGTAATTATTATAGCTATATAGGTAGTAAATGTAATTTATATATATAATATATCAAACTATATACAATTTACTAAAGAAGATACTTTCGTTCATCATAAATAAACTATAACGTGGTTGGGCAACCTCTAGAGTTAATTAAGTGAGCCCTTTGATTTATACTTTTAACCATAGCAAGACATCTTCAGAAAAGATAGTTTAAATAATAAGTTACAGCTGATGTATTATAAAATACACAAACTCATATTATATTATAGTATCAAGTATAACGAAAGACGTACGGATATTATAGTCATCCGGAGTTGCATAATGTGCAGGTTATTATACTGGCCCAGAAGCATTGGATATGATGTGTCTATTAAAATAAACTTAGGTAATATTATTCGGTAAATATAATAGTAATTAGTAACTTAAACTAATATAATATCCATAATAATTGGTATATATAAATATAAATTCATAAGATTTCAAATTTAATTATAGTTACAATTAAAATGTAAATAAAGATACAAAATATCTTCAGAAAATTATTTCATTTAATATAATTAGGTATACAAATAAAACAAAATGGGTACATTTGTTGCTAATAATTATTATAATAAAATAATGATTTATTTACAAATTTAATTGTTTATAATTAATTTCAACACTTAAAATAATATACTCAGAGTTATTTCTAATTAGGTATTATATCTATATTTTATATCTACAAAACGTTTGATAATAATAAAGTCAACTTTAGAAATTTTAAATCCTTGATGTACATTTATAATTACATTTATAATACAATCCCAAAAGCCTCGCTTGCTCCAGTGTCTTACAGCCATGTTTTTAATATAAGAACCAAGAATAGATAAAGAAATAAATAAAGAAAAACAAAAGAAATATTACAATAAGTCAACAAATTTAAAATGTAAAAAAGCATTCATCACTTCGTTCAGAATCTAATAA
Organism: Aphis craccivora; assembly: GCA_009835225.1. NCBI lineage: Eukaryota > Metazoa > Arthropoda > Insecta > Hemiptera > Aphididae > Aphis > Aphis craccivora. Next base: position 17,742 of record VUJU01004131.1, on the reverse strand, counting down.
ACAGTGTACTTATTTATAATTTATTGCTAATGATATTATTCAAACCAATAGACATACCAAGTAAATAAAAAAATCTTTAAAATATTATTATCAGTATTACGTGTTAAAAATGTTTAGGAGCGGCTTGTATGTAAACTCCCTAAATGGCATCACTGGACTATAATTTGTTTATAAAGCATTGTCATTAATTATTTATTAATTATTTTCATGATAATAATCAATATGTGATGTTATGACACATCTGTGAACCATTACAAAACAATCAGCCAATTTAACTAAATCAATTTAGAATATAATATAATTGTATTGCATTTAATTTTATTTGAATCGTGAAGACAACTGTAAATTTTGTAATGTTTAACGAACTGAGACCTTTGAATAAGTTTTTCTAATGTTTTGTTTTTGATCGTCGTTAACACCGCATACAATCGTTAAATTGTGTCCGTGTGTGTGTAATGTGTGTTATGTGTGTGCGTGATTATTTAAACTCTCGAAAACCGAGCAATTTATGCACAACCCGCAACGGAACCTACGCCGAAAACTACATATTATTTCGCGTGCACTTTCCGGTACATAGTCCGATGATCTGCAGAGGTGGGTGTTTGGTGTATAACAGGTCGTAGACGACCGTGTAGAGCGAGTGGGACTTTGCAAACAGAAAAGGGTCATTTCACACAACACATCCGGGTGATCGGAATACCACCACCTCTAAAATCCGCTCGGGTAGAATTCTACCGGGTTCATTTCTCACGCGATTTCCTCAATAAAATTTATATAGTCATATATATATATATACAACACCGCCCACACACAAGTCAAAACAATGACGATACAGTCGTCTTGTAACCATAAACATTTGTTTTTTTTATTTTATATTAAAGTAATTCATAGGCACATTTATCATGCCAATATATTATTATCAAATATGTGTGCGTATGTGGATATTGAATTTTTGATATAGGAACGCTAGAGGTTATGATATATTTATTAACATTTATACGGACCACCAAAACCACGGCCGGATGAAGTAAGCGGCGATAACGTAGCTCCATTTTCACTCACTTCGATCCCAATTGTTTCGCAAATATAATATATATTATATTTTATACATATAATGGTTATATGTCACCACAGATCGTTCAAAAAATACTATATAGATGCAATAATAAATGTTTAATATATTGCGATTTCAATGGAAAAGATTAATGTCAATAACAATATCAGTTCGTTATTGTTGTTTTTCATAACTATTATACGACTTGGCCCAGGTTAAAATTATTGTATCTTTTTATAATATTTTGTTTTGCTTTATTTGAAATATAATATAATACGAATATAATGTTAAAATGATTCATTTTATGTATACCTACATACTATACAGGATAATTTATTTCAATCATACGCACCCATAATTGTTGAACAATATCCAATACTAATTTACTTATACGAAAACCATATTTTGAAATATAAAGATTGTTTTTAGTATTAAAATGAGTATGGTATACTCAAATAGCGGTAAAAATTGGTTTCCTTATGAAAACCATTGTTTTCCACTTTAAATCGTTATTTATTTTTATGTTATGTACCAATCTTAAACAACTTTTTATGAGTAATTTTTGAATAATTCAAACATTTCAAAGTATATATTCAGAATGATTTTCCGTTAAATGATTTCTAAAAATATTTCTTATAAGTTTAAATAATATAATGTTATTGGATATTTTTGAGGTAAAAGAAAAACGAGCAATGCTTTCTAGTTTGCGTGAGAAAAAAACTAACATAAGTATGTTATAACTTAAATACGAAAAAATAAAAAAAAAACTTGGTTTTATTCACAATTCACGTTTGTTAATTCATTATATTTAGTATGCAAACACACACTCACACAGTTTACACCAAATAATGTGATTTAAAGCAAAGCATTATTTCATAATAATTATATACATTAAAATACATAGATATATACTGCTTTTAAGTACCAATGGGTCGATTTATTATTATTATCAGTCTATTATTCCTGAATGAAATACTATCTCCATAAAATATATTACATTTTATTTATATATATAGTATATAATGCATTTTAATTAGACGACGGAAGCTTAATAGAGTCACGAGCCCAATATTTCTTTGTACTAAAGCTATTTTTACTATTGTCATACTTCGTTTTTATTTTATCTAACTACTCGTGTTTATTAAACTATAAAAAAAGAAATACACAGACGTCCTTAAATTCAACGATATTTTAATCCCTCGACATAGTCAAAAATATAATGAGATTAAAGAATTTATTACAAAATATTTATATATCATGTACGTTTATGCAGGTATAGTTTTTATTAATTTTTCTAATCATTGAATAATTATACTTTAGCATACTATCTAGCTAACAGCAGTTTCATTTTTAAATACTTATCTTGTGTTTATTTATTGAATAAAAGGTGTTTAAATCTTTCATTGAGGTGATCAAATAAAACATAGGGAATTTCCTGAGAAATAAAAGCAAACAAATATCTTTATACCAGGCTACATAATATTATCTCTAATCGGCTTCGTCACTATCATATTTTTATAGAAATACAGTTATTTATATGTATTTATTTTTATTAACTTGATAAAAACTAATAAGACATACATAATTATTATATTGAAGAAATTAAATGGTAAACAATAATTATTAATCACTGTTTTCAGTTATTGCATAAATTATTATTTATTTAGAAACTTTCTCAGTCATCATTGTTTCTAATTTCAACCTTCCCGTTTTATTTTAAAATTTAGAGTAAGGATTTTTAAGTTGAAAATATCCGTCCAAACCAAATCCATTAACATATTTGATTTATTTAAACATTTAACGGATGAAATACAATTAAACCGATAATAATTTATTTCCGACTTTAATTGCTGCTGTATGCGTGGACCAAGTTGTCCTAGAAAATACGATAGCAAAAACTTTCGCGTCGATGTTAAATTTTGAAAACTCACTGGAACTTTCATTAGCGTTAAATTATAACTACGCGCATTTGTAAACTTAGAAAATTAATAATAATAATAAAAAAACTTTAATTTTGCTCAATCCAGCGCTAGACCACGTTCAAATTGTAATTACAAATTCCAAATCAAATACACACATAAAAAACATTGTTCTGAGCAGTATTTAACTTTGACATTTTTATTATCATGGATTTATCTATTTCCATACATTAATAATTATTTTATCTTTATAATTGACATAACTTTCTTGGACGTTTTGAGGATCATATTATATTTGAAGATAAAAATAATTGATGGCTTTATGAGTTGAATATTCTAAATAACATATAGTATGCTATTGTGGTCTTTATTTAATATGGTTAATATTATCTTACTGCCTATACAATTCCATAAACAGTTATAATTAATGCTTGGATGTTATAGGAGCTAAAATAAACAAAATATATACGATAAATGGTAGAAAATACACAAAAAAAAATGTTAGTAATGTTAAAAATGTAAAACAGTTATTCAAAATTTAGAAAAAAACATTTTTAAATAGAATAAAAAGTGTTTTAAAAAAATACTTTAAATATCAATCGTTTAACAACAAATGTACTTACTAACTAATAAACAATACATGTATTCATTATTTATAATAAGTTAAAATGATAACTTACCTATGATAAGATACTATTTCAGTATATTATGGAGATATAATAAATTAAATACACATCGAATGGGGCAGTAAGTTTGATATTTAAAAGCAACGAGACAATAGATAGGTACCCACATAAAATAATATTGAATTTTGTATTCAATATAATTTAAAATAAATAAGTTAAGAAAATATTAAACATACCTTTTTTCTCTAAAATTGATGAAGTATGAGTTTTAACTTTTCTATTTTCAAACTTACATTTTATTGTCTAGATTTCTAGCTTGGTCTCCTATACATTGAGAGTATAAACAATAATATGAAACCCCCTACAACTTCTGGTTCCTAGTAATAACTCTTAAAACCTTAAAAATATGTGAGGTAATCTATACATAACATAACATAACATATGGTATTTTAAAATTATAATGTTATAACTTATAACTATTATTTATATGAGTTTTATTGACATATCGTAGGTTAATATTGAATGTGATATTACAACATAAAACTTAAAGATTTTATGATTTTTTTTTTATATTGTACTAAAATTGTTTACGAAACGGTTTTTTGATATTTTAATCATAATACAATTTGTACGAATGAATGAGTGTATATTTAATACTTGTATTAAATATGCAGGTATTTATTGACATAAAAATTGTAAATTTTCTATTTACCGCGAAAGACGGTCCAACAAAAAATAAAATTACCTACCTATAATATAGATAAAAAAAAGCACATCATTGCTATATCTAATATTATAATATATACCTAATATAATATTATGATATATTCCTCAGTGCACTCAGAATCTAAAATGCAAATTAAAGGATAGCGGTCATAGTGGTATATATATATCTAAAACGCCTTCGGCCGGAGTGCACCACTTTGTTAAACATTCAATCTGAACAATCGAAAAACAAAAAAAAAACATTTTTTGTTTTCCCGTCAATTTTCTACCTCAGTATGTTATTATTCGCATTTTCATTTTTCCATTCCACCGTTATAGGTACTGTATCAGGTACCTACAATCCTAAAAGTCATGTCGACGGCGATTCACCGCATACATATTTTATATAAGTTGTAATGAAATGATATATCTGGTATGCGTATTTGATTATTCGTCTCGCGTTTCACATCCGAACGTAAAATCCACATCGCTCATCACCTGCTCGGAGCATAACCCCACACGCTCCATTTAAACAATATAAACGTATTTTAAGCTTACGCTTTTGAAGTCTGCAGACAACCATTATTATCGTTTGCATAATGAGATGCCGCCAAGCTAGTCTTTGTGTTATCATCGACTGCGGGAATACCATTTTACACGAGATAAGACAAGAAAAATATTTCTCTATCGATTTGCTCGACAACCACCGTATACAATTACACGTAATTCATGTAAAGGAATGATAATATACACTTATTTTAGTTTCATGTTCTAAAATGTGGAAAACAAGTTTAGAATGAGTAGAAATTTAATTAGTTATAACTTATAAATCTACATATTATTGGCTTTATACAATTATTTAGTTTTTATTTTTATTGTTTATTTTATTTTTGTAACTATTAGATTCTAAAAGTAAAAAAATGGTTCAATTTTAAAATTATTGGTGAGAATTCATCATTACATATTTGATTTGGTTATTTCGTTGTAATTTTTTTACTTAATAACCAAATACAATGTAAATATTTCTTATGTTCTTAAAATTTGTGTAAAATATTTATATTATGTATTATTCTTTTAGGAAATGTATAATTTTAGAACTTTTACAATATTTACAGACATTTTAAATTGTTAACAATTTTTAGTATTTTTTCGATTTAAGTTTATAAAACTTTTTTCCCAAGTAAAAAAGCTTGAAAAATTAATATAAGGTTCTTCATAAGTTATTCTTACAGAAATAAGAAAATATCAAAAATAGTATGGTAACATTTATTTTTATATATAAATATACCTATATATAAACCTTTGAAGTTTAAATTTGAACAAGATAACAAAATAAATTAGTTATTACAATTTACAAAATTCGCTGTAAAGAAACGATATTTTTGGCTCTTAATTATCTGAGTACAATGAAACATTTTCTAGTGTCTAGTCAATAACGATATTGCCACACAAAAAAAAAAAATGATAAAATAATTTGATTTCTTATAAGGAAAAAAATGTGAATTTTAACTTTAAGTGTACTTGGTAGAAAGTAATATCATATGCGGAATTCGATATCGAATATATAGAAACAATTTGAATGTTTAAATATCATATTTTAAAATTTCACAAATTTGGGATGTATTAGATTTTCTGAATATTTTTAATATAATTTTCATTTTATACGAATAGTAAGTATAACTAGTTATTATTTATTTTTTATCACTACTTTTATTGAGCCCATCAATACATTTATATTTATCAAAACTATGCACAATAAGTGTAAATCTAAATCAAATACTCAATCTAAGCATACGTTGATGCATGATGTATGCACAATTCCACAAATCTATATCTCAACTAAATAGTCCAAATCTGTTATCGGTTATTGGATAATGATCAACCTGTCTAATCTTAAGATAAGATACATTTGTTTTCTAAAAATAATTTTAAATGACATCCTACTAGGCAGTAAAATTCAACAAATTTCTCTGTGATATATAATTATTATATATATATTTTTTTATAGGAAATAATTCATTAGGTACAATTAAAATAATGGCTTAGAGACTACTTTATATTTAAGTCATCATCTGTTGTTCTTATGTATTACTCCGTGATACCATAATTTAACGTTTCATCGATACGATTCTTATAATGTGTACGTGAGTATAATACCCAAAAATATAAGTTGAATTTTCCACTATAAGACGACAATTTAACGAAGTTACAAAGTTGTTTGTCGTCGAAAAACGTTGATAATTACAAAAAAAAAATATTTTCATTTTAACGTTACACTCGCGGCGGTAGAATAAAAACGTATTAGTACAGAAAAAAAATGAAAAATCGTATTTTTTTAGCTTATTTTTGTTTTATAAACTTCTTTGAGTTTCATAATTGTGTTCAACTACGTTAAACTCGGTTACGCTTCAGTTCACCTTCTCGGTCAAAAAACGTTATTTTAATTTTGTCCTTTCCCCTCCGATTATGATAGTATTATATAGTAATTAAAAACGTCCTGGGTTCGAAGTAATTTTTTTCTCGTCCATTAAAATATCTGGTCTCCCACTACTACTATTGTTGTTTTTTTTTTCATTTAAACAGCATTTAATAATATTTCTATTACAAGTAAAACATGATTTTTTTTTTTCATAAGAATAACTTAAGTCTGCACGTCACAAACAGCCTTAAGATATCAGTGGTGGTATAATTAAATTGGGACAAACAAAGCTAAGTTGTTTAGCGCATAAATCGACTTTTGACTTTAAAAAGATTAACTTGGATGATTATAGTTTAATGTGTGGTTTTGTAAATTTATAAACTAATCCGGGATACTTATTACACCTATTATAGAGGTTACTTATTTTTATTAAGTAAATTATTCTGTTGACCATAATGCCTTTAAAAATCGTCTAATATATTATTTTTATTATGTTTATATATCATGTATATACTGATATTATACAGTCAACATCGTGTTATATATATTATTTGTTATGATTTTGGTTACCTGACAATTCAAAAAAATAAAATTTATGATTTAAAAAAATAGCTTAAATACACTGAAAAAAATTGTATACTATTATTGTGAATTATTTTGTGCAATATTATCTTTGAACTATCATGGACAATTTTAATGTATTATTTATAGTGTTTACAATTAAATTGTTAATTTATAATTTCATATAAAGTCCTTCAATAATGCTTGCTTTTAACCAGTCAATGTATGTAATATAATAGTTGTGTCAGTTGACTAGTCATAAAAATATGAATTATTTGAACAGTATTTTATTGAAAGTATAAATAAACAAATATAATTTAATCCTTGTTCTGAACAAAAACTTACTAAAATGTACTTTACAAAAGCATCATAACGTTTTAGAAACTATTAACATATCATTTCAAAACATTAAACTCAAGACATCATGTTGTATTATAGACTATATTTTTGGACAGTGCAAGAAATTAAGCTATACTATTCAACCAAGATGCAGTTTAATATTATAGTTCACAAATGTCATAATGTCATAAATATAGAATATACTAGAATTATGAATACTACACTATTTGTCAAAAACTTTGACTCTGTATTTGATATAATTCGATTAATTTGCATAGAATAAATTAATTACCAAACTTAATCTGCGGCACTAAGGCACTTTAGTTTATTAGGTAGGAAAACTCATACATATCGCATAATCGCATTGTTCACATTTTAAAAAGTCACAAATGTGTTTTAGAGAATAATAGTCTAAATTTAGTTTTCTCTAGATTTCCGTTATAAGTGATATTTTTGGGACTAAATATATGAAATAATAATTTGACTGAATAATTTATATGCAATATATTTTTTCGAAAAATTATTTATCAAAAATAAATAAATTATATTATAAAGCCCAACTATTATATAAATAATAAAAATATGTTAAAGATTAAAAGATAAACAATGCTGTAATGACGTATAATATTCTGTGTCATATTTATTTTAGATTATGAGCGGAGCGAAGAATGTATTGATTTTACAATGTTGAGTGTTTTATTTTTTTTTGTGTGTGTGTCTGTATACACGAGAAAGTGTCGAAATAGTTCTTTAATTTCAAATTTTGGGGGTGGTTTCTGATAGCAAAATGAATCTTGTTGATGCATTGGGGAGGTCATTTTTTGAATTTCACAATAGTTTTCAAAGGCGCCAGGAAAAACCAAAAAAAAAAAATTGAGGAAAAACGGAAATTTTTACGCAAAACTGACTGAAGTACGAGAATAGACATAATGTGTTCACCTAAAACTATAACGTAAAGTAAACAACAGACATAATAGATACCTTGCATGTATTATATTATAAAAAAAAATTAAAACATATTTTTCATATAAATCAGAAAGGAGATGTACCAAAATGTAGGTATATAAATAATGTAAACAAAATATAATACTATTAGTTAGTAGATATAAAACAATTTACTAAATATAAATGAATCGCAAATAACTTAGTCTAAATTAAATATTGACTATTTAATCTACTACTACCATAGAAGTAACAAATTAAAACTTAAGACAACATTTTTAAAAAAAAGTTAAAGTTTTAGCTTAATACTTAAGTTAACAATCAGCATGAATAAATAAAATCATAACATTATAAGTAGGTATCACTAGATTTTATTTTACGTTACTTATAGCTGATGGGTTGAATTTAACTATGATTTTATTTTGTTTTCTAGACATATGTCTACGTAAAAATGAAGGTATTTTAATCCACAATGAATTATGAAAACCTATTCTACTTATAAGTCTTCCTCCTGATGCACATTGAATATGATTTTCTACGGTATGCTCACAACGTATACCAAAGTCTATATATTTCCTAATCCATGTCAAAATTCTTTTCAAACGCGGTGTGCATTTTTTGAAATAGTCGGTGTAACTCCTCTTAAAATTTTTAATTGAATTTTTGATCGATCTACCTCTAGTTTTTACGTTTTGTAATCTCGATCCATTTGCTTCTTGACTAAAAATCTAAAAAATCAAATATCGTTATGACGTCTGCTCTTATACTAATAGTATATCAATTATAAAATAATATTAGTAAAAATTTTGATTAAACAATAAAAATTTCAATAACAAGGTCCTATCAATTTTTTGAAAAATAATACTTCAGGGAACACTGAAATATTAATTTTATATATAATAGTAGAGTAGTTAAGTATAATAATATTCAATATTTAGAAATTTCGTCAAAAACTCAACATGGAATTTTAAGTATAATAGAAAAATGTAATTTCAAATAAATATACATTATATAGATACATCATTAAATCATACATGGTTTAAAAGAACAAAAAAACAAAACAAAGCATGTCGAAATAATTCTAATATAAACACTGTTTTAGATAAAATAATAAAATTTGAATTACATATTTTATCCATTTTATACTATTTATGGATAAAAAATTACAGAGTATTATCCAAACAATTAGGTTAAAAATACTTACCATGTGTAAATAATAAATGTCATTATTCAATAAAATAAATAATTTTTTTATGAATACTTACATTTAATGAAATCAATAATAAACATAACCACGTAATTATCATTTTAGATTTACTTATATCTTAAACTTGGGTCATCAATGAATACTAAATATATTTGAATTATTTTCTAGAGTTAAAATAAAAAGTTGTGGAATACTGTTTGAGTATAAAAATACCAGTTTATATTATGTTTTATGCAATAATTACCTAAAATTGTATATTGTCTGTTATTGGAAAGATTATTGTTCAAATTTAATATTCTATAATGAACAGGTGTGTGAAAACTGTATGTTTATAAATAAATATAAATATAAACAACAAATTAACAGATGGTCCTTTATGATTATTGATTACCTATAATTAAAAAAAGTTCAAAAAGTTCACAACGGTTGTTATTTTATGCAAAAATTACTGAAAATACAAAATTGATCCTTTTTTTTTTATAAATTTAATAAATCATTTTAAGGTACCGTATACCCATGAGTAAACCGAGACTCTGTTACTAAGACTCCGCTGTCCGTCCGTCTGTCACCAATCTGTATCTCATGAACAGTGATAGTTGGACTTGGACAGGTAGACGCTTGAGATATTCACAGAATATTGAGTTATATTATTCACTTAAAAAATAAATAATTAAATTAGTATTTAAGGGGGGCTCCCTAATGCGCTTTTTTTCCAATTGCCAAAATTTAATAACGATAACAGGTAAAAACTTGAAATATTTACAAAACATTATAATATTACGAAATTATATCCTAGGCTGACAAATCATCTCCGTTCAGAATCGTTTTTCGTATACAATGATACCTATCATTGGATTCAAATCTAATACTCTTATAATATAAAATAATGATCCATAAGGCACCTAATGTTCAGCAGAGCAGTACCCACTTACCAACTTTTTTAATATTATGTAGTGTGTTTTCAAGTACATTTTTCATCATATTATTATTAATATACAATATGTACGGTATAAATTGAAATTTTCTTGTATATTTTCATTCAAAAAATTGAATTTTAATATAATATTGACGTGTCATGGTTAAACAGATAAATTAAGTTTAATAGTTTAATACGTGTCTTTTTGGACACATTTTATCAAAAAACTTCACAATAAATCGTTGTATACTATTTAAACCTATAATTCACACAACAATAATTGTATTATAATATTATAGTATACACAATATAGAAATATACTTAAAACACATAATAAAATCAAAACTTATACAACATGAGTTTTAAATAATATAATATATTTGTGAATAAAATCTTATTTTGGTGATAAACATAATCATATTATGGTACTATATTACTTATATTATAAATATGTGATAAGAAAACAATACAAATACAAATACAATTCTAAGTAAAACTTCGTTTACAATATTACTTAAATTTTCTAAAAACAATCAAGTATTTTCTAAAAGTCAATTGTTTGTAAAATATGGTAGTTGTTCTTGTCTTAATAAAATAATTATTGTTATGCAATATGAGCTCAAAATAAATTAAAAGGTATATTATGCTAACCTAAATTAAATCCTTTACTACACCACTCTATGTGATGCATTTATTTATGTCTCGGTCAAATGTATACTTTCCAAGAACTAAACGTTGGTTTAAATTAATTTTGGGTCTGATGGTGGATTATTCCGAGTATTTGTCATATACGACTAAAATCTAAACGGATAATGTATACAATGATGGTCAGTATGAGTAACGTAATTTAAATCATTTTTAAAGAGATTTAGATTAATTATACATGATCCATGTATGACCCGCCACACTCAGATTACTAGATTTATATTCTAAATGTACCATTATGGATGTTTGTCGAGTAAAACACGAACATTATTATTGTGTAATACAATATTTTAGGTGTATTTTATATTTTATTCCTTGACAATAAAAGTACCATGAAAATCAATTTCAGTTTATCATTCAAACATGGCAATGGTTTTTGAATCTTGCTAATTCCATTTTTTATATAGTCGAACTCTCCAGAGATATCCGTGGCGTGCCAATAATCGATCGGTTGTCTGTGAAAACTTTTCTTGCATGCATTACAAAAAGTTTACAAGTCCATCGTCAACACACATATTGTACACACATATGTACGTCACGGATTTAGTAAAGGTCCGGTGTGATCGCTAATGCAACTTACAAAAAAAAAAAAAAAAACTAACGTTGACTTATAATATACATCAACGTCGTACGGTCCGTTAAGACTAAAAAGACACCGGCCCTAAACTATATATATACATTTTACGCGAAGAATGTAGTGGGTCACGTAAAAAAAAAATTGAATCCAAAAAGTGAAAAACTTTTAAATCCGTTAATCAAACGGTTACCGTATTTATTCGTGGAAAGTTTATTGAATTGGTGGAGGATGATGGTTGGCAAGTAGAGTGGCTGTGCTCTGAAGAGAAAAAAGTTTTTCTCACCAAAAGTCGAGACATGCCAAGTCCGAATACTACGAGACGTGAATAAATTATTCTTTAATTTAATTTCATACGATATTTCGTTGATTTTATTACTATTATTATTATGATAATGAACCTATTCATTTCATTAATGTTTAACGGGCCGAGCACGTATCGTTTACCCGTAATTATTTTTTTTTCTTTAAGAACAAAACTTAATAAATTGTATGAGCAGTTGCTGGTTTTAAGTTTATATAATTTTTATATTAAATTGTTTGCATCTACAATACAATAATATATTACAATGCAACATAATATGCGGAGTAAATTGTATTGTTTTATTCATTTGAATTTTCATGAATATTGCAACTATAAATGAAAAAAGTTAATGCAATTGGTAAAATAATCATTGCATTTTCCTATTAAAAAAAATCAATACAATTTTTTTTGCTCATATTTTATTACAATTTTAACATTTTCTTATTTTTATTTACATAATTATTCGTAAAATTATTTTTTATTTTCTCAAAACATAAACTGTCTGTTTGGTTAATAGAATAAAGTAACTATGTATATAATATATTAGAAACATAAATAATGTATACATTTTTATTTCAAATGATAAACTCTATTTTTTTTTTAAAAAAAAGCAAAAGGTTTTTACTGAAATTAAATTCCCATATACATTTCATTTAAAATTATATTCAATAAAACTGTATACAATTAACATTTTTGATTAAACATTTGTAGCATGCGTGCAATTGTTTTCTTTATATCCGAAATTGTAAATATAAATAGAATAATAGACATGTACAAAATCAAAATAAAGCATTATTATTTAAAATTTATTTTTTATATTTTCGTTTGAAAATTCTATATTTAACATGCCTATTGCCTATTCTAAGTAAAAATATATATTTTATTTTTTGGTTACATAGTAGACATATTTTTTATATTATATGGTATGACTACTTAATTATATTAGGTATATAACTATTAACTATATTATATAGCTATTATAAATTAAGTCTGATGGAGGGGATCGTTTATCATTAAATTAATATTTTATACATGCGTATCATGTATTTTGTTTTAAAATAGTTTTTTAAGCTCACCGATAAAAATTAGATTTTTATTTTTAGAAAAGAACCTTTTTTTTATATTAATTATTAATAGAAACCATAACATCATAGCATGCATGCTATATAATTTGTTGATTTATTGATATTATCAATTAAAGCAAATTGTGCGTTTGAAATGTTTAGATCCTTACAAACTTATATACTATATTATATTGAAATTATCGAGTATTTTAGGTGTAACAGATAAATATAAATAATATTTATAGTAATTGTAAAAATATTATTATTTTATCATATATTTTAGGTCCTATTCTTTTAATAAAGATAAAAAATGTTTGATTAAATATCTAAAACTTTCGGGTTTAAAATCAAATTTAAAAAAAAGAATGCGTGTTTTCTATTTAAATGTTATTGAAACCCACGCTACACAACTTATTAGTGGTTATATTATTATGAATCATATGAATAATCAGTATACATTATAATACAATATTATTAATTCATAATAAATGCTACGTGAACGTCCCACATAAACTAAATAAAACTGAATGTATTTAATTAGTATCAAATTTATACAGCTTTGGTATAATTTGTGCTGCTCAATACAGTACTATTATAGTAGTAATATCTCAGTCAGTCGTTAATTTACAAGTTCCCTCTGTAAAGAACGTAATGTCAATAGATTTCTTTATAAATAGTTGTGCCGTTGACTACGTTCAATACCGAAAGAAACTTTACAACGCTTCTATTGCAAACACACCGTCGTCACTACCATCACCAACGCGGCAACGCCAACACTGCGACCGCAATGCCGAGCAGCAGAGACAAGACGAGTTTAACGCGGAAATATATATATAAAACGCGGGCGCTAAGCTCAACCACCCGGTCCTCTGTTTACGATAAGTCTGAGAGAAAATGAATTATAAACTTAGACTTCAAAATCGAAAGCAAACAGAACGTCCGACGCTGTGCGTTTTACGATTGCCCACTAAAAAATCAATATACTTATACCGATAGTATCGTACGAGCAGCCGTACCTAACGCACGCCTTTCCGTCGCTCCGTTAAATGTGATCTCGGTCATATACGCTCAAATTTTCTCAAATTTATATATGTTTATGTTATTATACTGTAAGTATTATACATATATATACACATATACATATAAATAGAACGAATGTAATATATTTATTATATTATTTTGGTGATTCTATTATAGTATAATGCGAATCAAGTTCTAGTTTCTTAATTACCGTACAACCGTCGCGTTATCGCGAACGCCGCACAGCCGCCGTTATCGTGAACGATGCGCAGCGGAGCACAGGTGCGCGACCTTTGTCTCGTGACAAACATGTCACTATCGCCGAATGAAAAAACTAATATTAAAAATAAGAATATTAATGATAACAATAAAAATAAAAATAATAAAACCATTACACAGGATGCTCGCCTAAACATATCAACAAATAATTCCAACGCGAGCCTTTCATCCACACAAAATAATACAAATAGTCCAAATAACGATGGTTGGATACGACAAGCCGAAAAAAGAAACCTCTCAAGTCCTTCAGAGCCAAGCTCACCAACCCAAAATACCATCAGACACAAAAAACTATTTATTTCAAGAAATCGATACGAAGTTTTATCGCAAAATGAAGCAATCGAAGTAGACACAATAACACCAAACCTAGATCCAGAGTTAAGCAACCCTGAAGCACACACTTCACAAGTAAAAAGTGCAAATCTACCCCCTACCATAATAGTCAAAGGAATTAAAGACTTTGTAAGTCTACGCTCGGAACTCATAGACCATATAGGTCCTGAAAACTTCACATTCAAGTCAAGCATTAGCAGCCTCAAAGTTCAAACGAAAAACCCAGAATCTTACCGAGCAATCATCCATTTCTTGCAAGATGCAGAAGC
>VUJU01004130.1:0-20583 GCA_009835225.1 Aphis craccivora | reverse complement strand
CACATATACATATATACATAGTAAATATAGTTGACAAAAGTGGTATTATATTTACATAAATTACACAAATACATATGAGAAAATATTTTTAAAAAAATTAAAAATTAATTTTTTTGCTATATTATAATTATTGGGGAGACGCAGTCTCAAAGTCTCCCCTGACGCACCGCCCCTGTTAGTTATATTTCATACTGACACCATAAAATCTAAAAAAGTGGCTAACGCTCTGCTGTACATTAGGTGCCGTATGGATCATTATTATATATTATAGGAGTGTTAAATTTGAATCCAATGATAGGTATCATTGTATACGAAAAACAATTTTGAACGGAGATGATTTGTCAGCCTAGAATATAACTTCGAATGATTGGGGGAAAAGGTGGTTTATGTTTTAATGGCCTGAATATACCAGAATTTAAGGTCTTTTACAATTATTATAAGCTAAACTTATGGAAAATCTCGTATTGAATTTTCAACTCTTATAGCTACTTATATAAAAATTTTTATGGATTATACCTACAAAATAATTTGCAAATATTCATGGTTTTGATAAATTTTTGTCAATATTTAAACTTCAAAAGCTAGTAAAAAAAAAATTGTGACTATGTATTCTTATAATTTTTTTTTATCACTATAAGAATAACTTATGAGGAACTTTGTATTAAATTGTTAAGTATTTTGATTGGGCCAAAAAAATTTTATCGACACTTAAAAAAACAATTTTCAGAAAAATTGAAAATTTCAGTGGTCTATAAACAACTCAAAAAAAAAAATCAAAAATTTTTGAAAATTTTACTGTTTATAGATAACACAAACTTAAACATTTGGTGAAAATTTCAAGTATTTACAGTGATTAGTTTTTGAATTACAACTATATAAAAAAGTTCGATTTGGTCGAAAACTGGTTTTGCGTAAAATTTCCCGTTTTTCCGTCACATTTTTTTTTGTTTTTCTCGATTTTTTTAATAACTGTTAGAAAATGTTTACTTTTGACCTCTATTATGCACCAAGGATATTCACTTTCCAATCCCAATATTGGGGATATTCACCATCCCCAAACTTTGAAATTAGAGCATTATTTCGACTAGTTATGCTGTATACAGATAAAAAAAAAACACATCATTGTAAAATCAATACATTCATCACTTCGTTCAGAATCTAAAAACACACAACATTGTAAAATCAATACATTCACGCTCCACTCGAAATCTAAAATGATATGTACAAAGGCGATTATTTTTCATAGACGTTTTAATTTGAACGGAATTACTTATTCAAGAGATAAATAACGATGTTTGATATAATTTAAAAACATTAGTTTGTGAAAACAAAACTTTTACGTATGTTATATTATTATGAATTTTACTATAATCCTCAAATGGAATGACATTTTTGATTTATATATGGTAAGAAAAGTATGTTCTGGATCGGCTACCCCTTAAATTTACATGTAAAATCTTAAACCATAGGAATTTTTATAAGCAACACACCAAACACCTCTGTTGAAACATGCATAATTAAAAAAGTATAGGCAACCTGCAATACACATTATAATAAATTTTCTTTTTTTTTATTAAGGTTTTAATAACAATCTTTATCAGCCTATTGTAACTATACTGTTATATTATTACACATTTTTACAACAAGAGAAAACATATGATATTTACAGTTTTTTTTAATGGAAGTCTACTTGTTTTAAAAATTTAAAAATATTGGTGGTGTTACTTTGATTGAGGACTTTTTCAAAAGATAAAGAATTATTGAGGAGAAAACATGAAGTTGAATGTTTGAGGCAGAATAATTATGTGTGTAATTGTAAGGGGAATTTTATATATATCGCACCAATGCATTGCATTCATTAATTATTAAATAACAATAATGTGTAAGATGAGAGTCGATTATCTTCTCATTATTATTATAATATTGTAGAAGTTAATTTTCAGGAACAATTATACGAGTTGGTTCCAAAATTGCCGAATTGATTTTTAGATTTTTTGGTCCTGATATAAATTTCTTGCGAAAAAATCTTTTATTACATTTTCAAAAGTTAGATATTTAAAGAACATTTTTATAATTTTATAGATTTCTAACTGTGAAAAAGATGTATCTTTTTTTTATTGCGATTTTATATAAAAATATATAAATATAAAACAATATATAAAATTGTACTTATGTATTTTTAATTTTTTTTATATAAATATAAGAATAACTTTATGAGATCTTGAATTAAATTGTTAAGAATATTTTGTTCGAATAATTTTTATTAATATTTAAGGAAAAAAAATCAAAAATACCTATAATAACCTAAAGAGTCGAAATATTTTGAAAACTTTACATTTATTATAAAATTATGATAAAAACATTTTGTGAAAATTTCAAATATCTATGTATATATTTTCGTTTTTGAATTATAACAGAAAATATTAATAGTTTGAGAAATAATAGTTATTATACAGGTGAATGTATTTATTATTTTATAACACTAAAATACTAAATAGTAAATTACAAATGTGTTTTCAATATAATTTGTCAAAAAAATAAATGATTAAATTATAAAAACTGTAGTATTTTATTGAAGCGTTATAAACTTATAATACATCTATGGACTATGGCTGTTCATAGTATTTAGTTATGTCATTTTTAATTGTTATCAAGGCAAGATTCTAAGAAGTGCATCATGGAGACAATTTTTAATTTAGTGACTGTTCATACTCTATAGGTAGCAGATCGATTGCTAAAAAATTTATTTCTTATACATTTTTTTAATCTATAATAAACAAAAATAAAAATAGTTGTGGATAAAATTCTAGCCAAGACTTCAAATGATAATGAAAATGAAATAGATTGTCTAGAGGAGCTAATATTGCAGAAGCCGTCGCTTTCCACGAAGCTGATAACAACGGACCAAATGACCAATGTGCACCTGCCGATTCCTCAAGATATGACATTGAAACTCGTGAGACGACTAATTTTGATATGGCACCGCCGGTTGTGTGTCCGGAAGAACAAATGTTGACGTCTGCTTAGTCCACAAAATTATGACTTCCGTCGGCATCGGTTGCGTGGAAACAGATTTCGAATAGGCGTCCGAGGAAAATGATAATAAATTTCCATATTTGACGTGGACACGAACAAGACGGTGCCATTAAAACAGCCACGACAGAAAAGAAGCCGATTTCTGTCGGCCCTACGGAGAGTCTTTAGGAGCATCTGTTGTGGTTGTTCGATGTAGAACCACCGAGATGAGGACTACAGAGAAGAATTCATCCACGAGCTTGACAGATATAATGATAGATGAGCGAGATGGCAATACGGGAAAGGAAACTGAAAGTGTTCAATGGTGTAAGGCGGTTTTCTTTATCACTGGGCCAGTGATAAATATGGGGCCCATAATAGTAAAATTATCACAAACACCATCGGTTTTCTTTCCTCTTTTCCTTATCCGTATATTTTTTTATATTAATTTTAAGTATTTTGATTAATTTGTTAAAAATTATCTTGTTTATATGTTATACCATATATTAATAAAAATAACAATTTTTATGTACACAAATATTTTAATCTTTTGTTATTCAAAATGTATGTACCTACATGTTTTACTAGTTGAGTTAAAATGGTTTATACAATTATACCCGATAAGAAATTTGGAAATCAATCGCTCTACTGTACAATAAATTTTAGTGTATACAGTGTAGTAGGTATCATGATTCATGACTGCTAAATTTCGAGAGATATCAATGTAATAAATGTGTTAAACTTGAATTTAAGCCAGCTTTTGATATTAAAACAGAAAATTATTTTTTAATAATTGATTATACTATTAGCATTTAATTAGTATAATATATATAATACTATGATAACGTCACCCGGTGTAGATATGAGAGTCCAAATTATATAGGTAATAGTGTTGACAATCTGAACCAGCTGAACACCTACGGTGGTCGGTGGAGGCGTTGAAAAGTGAATTTCTACAGCGGATATGTCACAACGGCGGCGTATACAAAAAAAAGGGCAAAACCAAAAAAGTGGAAGTTGTTAGTTGGCTACACACGAGGCAAAGGATGAGTAACGACGGGCACATGACTCGCAATGATGATAGATCAGAAAAGTTAAAGGTCCACGAGTAACTAAAAAAAAAGAATGGCGATCCGCACCCACGAATTCACAACGGTGCAGAATTAACGGACTAAACGGGGTCGCCAATCGGTCTGCATAATATTATACACGTAAAAACAGACGCCGACGATAAAATAGAGAAAAACTGTCACCGCATAACGCACATGTTATACGCGTTCGCACGAAAAACGGCCGAGGGAACGCCTACGCAATCCGCGGCTGCCGAAAATGAACAAAAGATGCGACCGTCATCGTCCAGACTAGTCCGATAAGCTCGGTCATTAGTCCGACCTGCGGCGACACGGAGGTGACGAAGTTCACCGATGGTCTGGACTTGAGAGCCTAAATATTATATTATCTAGGCTCTTTAGTCTGTACAATTAATCATTGATATTAAGCATTAGAGAAATTAATTTATAATTATCGTTGATTATTTAGCTGACGTTAATTTCATTTGTATTTTTGTATTTTTTTTTTTTTTAGTTTTAAAATAAATAAATTTTTAGGAAAGTAGGTACCTAATAATTATGAAATTGTTATATTTTGGATTACTCCCATGGTGAGTATATTATAGTGTCAAATTTAAGGTCCTCGTCGCGGCATTATGTCCCGTGAATTCGTATAAACGTAAAATTGTAACCTTTGGAAAGCTATAACTTCAAAAATAAGCTCTAGCGACAAATTCTGATTTCACCATCAATCATCATTTTTAACTTGTCAAGTTACGTAAGTTTCAATAAAAATAAATCAAATTGGCGAGGGGGCACTAAACTGCATTTATACCTTTATAATAATAATAATAAGTCGTTTGAACTGAAGATCAGATTATTGTGCAGCTTAATTAAATATAATTATGCCTAAAAAACGAGCAATTTAAAGTTAAAATGTGCAAAATCAAAATTTCATTATATATAGGTACTTCAAATTATATTATTTAATGCTATTTATTTTTTATAAAATTACTATTTGTTATTAAGCATTCTTTTGAAATATAGAATTAAAAAAAATTTAATTTAAATAAAATAAAAAATTATATGCCTATAATATAATACAAACTGATTCACAATGCCTATTCGATTAAAATTTATTATCTTGTACATACTTCCAAGTTTTTTTTCTGTAAAATAATGTATCTTTATACAATTATACAATAATAATTCCAAGTATCAACGATAAAATTGTTGTATAAAACATGAGTTGTTGACTCTACGGCAGCTGCGGATAGACTAAATACCTAGGTATTAAAATTAAAAATACCTAGTACCTAGGTAGGTACTGTATGTGCATCTAATCATCTAATCGACAATCGTAGTAGAATTGACGTTATCTTACTTACGTCGTATTAATATATTATTATTATATCGATATTATATAGATTATAGGTCTACCAATATAATTATTGCATTATTAGATATTATAAAAGTCCGATATTTCATAGGTATATTATAATAATTAACAATATAATATAGAAATAATAAAGTAGCAAGATAGATGCTACAGACTACAGTAAAAATATTTTGCTCAAAAGTAGGCACCTACATTTTTACAAAAAAAAAAAAAAAAAAATCTTAAAAAGTATACAATACCAATTGTACAAAATAAAAATTTCTTTAAACCAACTAATAGGGATTAATAAATAATTAATAAAGAGAATGGGTTTATATTTTATAATATGCGCATCTAAATTATTAAGATTATATTATTTATATATATTCTTAGCATGAACTAAGAAGATTAGTTCATGGTTCAAAGTTAATGCTAATTGTTTTTTAGTCTTTAGTCCATGCCTTAAACTTTGAATTCCATGACCAAAATATATGATTGGTACTTTACCACTACTCTATAAAGTTCACAAAAATATATTTACAAAATATTATAATAAATGTAGATACTCTATGCGAACCTACGTAAATATTCTTGCTTTCCCTTTATAATTATTCTAATTGAAATTATTCATAACGACTAAAGCAACTTTTAAATAACTAGCAATTCAAAGAATTAAAAGCTTATTATAAGAAATTAAAACAACCAGCTGAAGCTATTTCACTATTATTTGAAAAAAGGCAAATAAGGTATAATGAATATGAAATAAACTTTAATTCCAAAATTAAACATCATTAATACAAAATATCAAATTATTAATTATTTTAAAATTTAAATAATTAGCGGATATCTATTATCTACAGGTTTTAAATTTTTAATGTGTGCAAAAGCATTTATAGCCTCTTATAAATCAATATTAGGTACTTGCTTCTTCCTTCTCAGCTGCAACAATCATAACATAATTCATAAGATCATTTAATCTTTCGCCCATGCTGGTTCGTAAATATGTTTTTACTCGTTTGAGAGATGAAAAAAATTTTTCATTCGAACTAGTGGATATTGGTACTCAATGCTTTTTATTATAGAAATCATTTTTATAGTTTTGTTGAATGCGTTAGAATAATTTTTTAGAGATTATGCTATAGTGTCCAAATCTATATCATTATTCATTTTTATTAGTTAATGACGTTTTAGCGGACAGAAACACCTATATATTTTATTTATATTAAATATGATAACATAATGTAGGTATAAGTTAATCGGCATTACGACATAACGGTACATTGGAGTACCTAAAGGCTTAGAAAGGAAATATTTTCGGAGGTTTCGGGGTTTTGGGCAGATTTACATTAAATTTAATCCACATTTTGTTTTATATTTAATATTGGAGGTTGTTTTAACACCCCACTTATCTACGCCCATGGGAGTACCTATTGTAGGGCCAATTGAATTAGCAGTGTCGTTGTACATTACTAATTCAGGTGACCTTTCCCCCAAATAACGCCCCTGACTTTGTGTACGGTATAATTCTGAGCGGAAAAGGTCTGAACCTAATACACGTAAGAGAACCAATCACGGGCGTAAATTCACGGCTTACATATAACAAGTATGATCGGTACCGGACAACGCCAAGTGACCAAGTAATACTTCGAAGTTTGAGTACAACAGCCAATCAAAGACAACTAAAATCATAATTGAGGAAAAATGTAATTTAGCATGAAATTAAGCTGTATGGAAACAGATCATCGAATAGTGCTATAATCTGGAATCATTGAATATTTATATACTTATGTATTAAAGCTCAAGTTTCTTAAAGTATAATACATTGAATTCAATTCAGAATTTTATAATTTATTTATGTATTTATTTTTGTAAATGGACAAATAATATTAACAATGTTATTATGTTAAACAACATAATCTTCTTTGTCTGAAAACACTAAATAATGTCCACGATTTGAATTTATTTGTCAAAAATGATAGCAGTATTCAGAAAATTGTATGAACTATTTTAATTGAAGTACAATTACAATTAAAAGTAAAATAAAATTGCCACAAAATAATATATATTATATTATAATATATGTTATTATTTTTGTTTATCTGATTTCTGGATAAACTTCATAATATGCATTATAAAGTAATTCTAATTACACCATAGCAAAAATAAATTAACTACATGTTTACATGTTTACATAACACAAAAACAATATTTTAAACTTAAATATTATAATAAGAATATTAACATAATAAAATTGACTTAATAATAGCAAAGGTGGGGCGAGGGATTCTGAACAGGAACTTTTTTGTAAAAATGTTTTATAAAACTTAACTAGTAGTAGAAAATAAATTGTTTATATAATTTCTATTATATAATGAAAAAAAAATATTTATTATTTTTCCACGTAAAAATTATTTAACAATTTTAAGGTATTTATTAAATTCATTTGGTTTGGAAATACAAATCTATAAATGAATAATAATAAGAAAAAAAACAAATAAATATTTGATTAAAAAAAATTATGACTATTTCAAGCAAATATAAAACAATTACTATTTACAGAAAATTAGAATGAAGTTTTCCATAAAAACAATTGAATAACAATATAGTTATAAATATAATTGTAATTTAGTTTGATATGAATTATTAAACATCACATTTATATTCTTTCATTATAAAACTATGTAAACATATCAGTCTAGAATGTTGAACAAAAATCATAATCAAATTATCGAACAAGAAAAAAAGTACCGTTTCAAAATTTAATTTAATTTCCATATTATATTATTATATTATACTTCATAAAATTTATTTCTGAAACAATACTTTTAATACATAACAAATTGAAATATATATATATATATATATATATTGAAGCAAGGGATAATTAGTGTCATTCATTTTTTTTTTAATTTCATTTAAACTTAATTAGTTTAAGAGTCTACAAAATGAAAAAATATTATACAAGTATGAATAATAAATATCAATAAGTTTTAGTTAGAAATAATTTTACAATTTTGCACCAAAAGAATAAATTATTTAAAAAAAAAGTACATTAACACCAATTCATGTAGTAAACTATATTTTATGAATCAGTTAAATAGGTTTTACGTTTTTTTACTACAGGTAAGACAGTAACATTATACCTATTGTAGGATGTAGATCACATAAATTATAAACTCAATATTTGTCATGAGCTAAAACAGTAGCTTAAGTATGATTAATTTTTAAGATATTATTTCTGTTGTTCCAAATATGAATTTTTTAAACTAAAATAGGCTAATAGTTTTTTAAATATTAATAACCAACGATCGTAATTTAATTTTAATTTTTTATGTTCCACCTCCTTCTGAAGCATCACGACCACGTTGTTGTTCCAATAAACGTTCAAGCGGTGATGGCCCTGGGCCTGACCACAATGACTATAAAAAATGTATATGTGATAAAATATGGTTTTTAAATTTAATTTTTAACTATTAATACCTGTTGGTGGAATGTAGCAAATGATCTGTTATTGGGTTCTTGACTCGTATCCATATTACGAGGCATCATAACATTAGGTTGATTAAATAGTGAATAATATGGACTGTTGTTTATACCATTAAAATAAGTACGCTGTTGATCATCTCTTACATTAAAATGCTTGAAAATTATGGAAGACAATTAATATAATATAAATATTGTAAATATCAATACTTACATTTAAATTATTTTGCAATGGTGAATTATGTGCAACTTGGGAAGGATTAACATTTGACCATGTACCATTTGGGTACTGCCCAATCGGAGTTTGGTTTTGTATAAATGGAAACATAGGATGATTTTGTTGGCTGCTAAAAATGTTAAGAATTAAACAAATTATAAAACTTGTATGAATACCATATTATTTTAACAATTAAGTAGAGTATTCATGAAATTTTAGATTAAATTAATAGTTTTGTGAAAAATAGTACATGTTCTTACTTTTGAGGTTGTTTAATGCCATCAATCCAACTGGCTGGTGGTTGTGGCCAAGTAGAAAAATTTGGTAATGGCTGATTAAACCGATACGAATTATCGGAAGACGATGGAAATCCATTCATATGAAGCTGACCAAAATTATTTATAACAGGATTAATATTAGGCTGAGAAGGGTTGACAGGATGTGGCAATTGATAACCAATAGGAGTAGGTTTCACAGCATTTTGATCTTTTTCAAATTCTGAAGAAGTCTGATCAAGGTCTTCCAATGACCATTTAGCCTCGCTGCTTGATGATGAACTTGGAGATGGAGAGCGAAATTTTACCTATATTATATTATTTAATTGATAAAATAATTATTTATAGTTTATAATATATTATCCTTTAGTATGAAGATATTTACTTGTTTGGCTTCAGTATCTTGATTCTTTTTTAACATTGAATCAAAGTCAACATTGCGCAAGACGGGTTTTATATCTGAATTACTAGAAGATTGAAACTTCAAAATACCACTTTTTCTTTCACCTAACAATTAAATATAATTTATAATAACAATTACGATTATTTATTAAGTTTATAAATAACATACTTGAACTAAGTAACTGACGCTGTTGATATGATGATAATGTTTCAAGATCGGCAGCGAGATCAATTGAATGAGAGTTGGCTGAACTATTTGGTATTATTTCAAAGCTCCATCCTTTTTCTTTTTTTCTAAAAAAAAAAAAACTAGGTTATTAGCTAAAGAATTGATAAAATTAAAAATAATCAAATATTCTTACATTGCTTTAATTAATGAATATGAAGTAGATGAAAACCATACACCAAAATCAATTAAACGACTAGCTCTTAGAGCATTTATGTTTATCTTTGTACAGTCATCAGAATTTAATCTAAGATAAAATAATAAGTCATATTAATAATCAAATTAAAATGTTATAGAAATTATTATTGTTTGTCTCACATGAGTTTAGAATGTACCGATTCCAACATAACAAAGCCTTGGAGTAATTTATCTTCTGGTAAAGGAATATGAGCATCTAATAATAATAAAACATTTTAGATTACAATATTAATTGAAAAAGTGAACAAGTAGATAGAATTTTTAATTAATGATTATTCATAAATTGAGAAGGGACACAGATGCTCACAGTCAAATGCATTTTAAGAAGCACAAAAAATTAATCAACACTATAAATCAGGAGTAGCCAACATGATTATTTTTGTGAACAACATGGATAAATACAATGGTACTAAGGGACGTTGTTACAATGTCCAGTTAGTACCTGATAACGCTAACTGGAAGAATTTATCATGTGTTAACCGATAGAATTCTACCGGTTAGTCTTAACCGAAACTTAACCGGACATTGTAAGAATGGCCCTAAGAGTCAAAATACAATCATAAATACATTTTATATAATTTGATAAATTTGATTTATTTATAAGAAGTGAACTGCAAATTGGTCACCTCTGATATATACAGATTAATAATGTATTTTAAAAACCAACAAAATAAAAGTCAGAAAAGTGCAGTCCATTTTTATTTTTTAATCTAAATATATTATTATATTAAATTTAACAATAGACACTGAAATAGCTGCAATATTCTAATATAGATATAAAAATAAATAATTTGAATAAATTTAACCAAAAAAAAAAAAAAAAAATGAATAGTTTTAACTCACAATCATCATTGTTTAAATCATTTGATAGTCCATTCAATAATTTACAAAGTCCTGGCCAAATTTGTAAACGACTTTTGAAACCAGGAGAATTTAGAACACTGATATCACTTCTTATCCAATCCAGAATTAGTTTGACTATAAAATTAAGTACAACAATATTTAAATTACAGCATGTGATATTGATGGCGAAATATTTAAAAATCTATTGCATTGAATAAATTGGGTATTTTTTTAATACCTGCTGGCAATGTATAGTATTCTGAGATATTTTGACTTTCTTTCATTGTGTATAGTGGAAGTAAAAAAGCATTGAGGAAAGTGGCTAATAAATCAACAACAGGAAAACACTGCACCTTAATTGATGCAGATTCATTTCCAATATAGTTATATGCTAACATATTTATAGCCACCATCTAAGAATAATCAAATATTTATGATACATTAATAATAAATAACAACAATGATATTAATAATAAAAATAATAACCTGCTGTAATTTAAATGATGTGAATGATTCAGTAGCAATATGCGGTGTAAATGACAGTGAAAGACTTTTAATGTATCCATCACAAGTTTGACGTTTTATTATATCTTTTGACATCAATACTCCATGGAACGCGAGAAATAGTTGAACGAATTCTGTACTAGTAATTTTTGTTTTATACAGCATATCTTGACTAAAAAAAATTTAAAATATGACAAATTAAAATAAATTATTATTGATTGGTAGAGTTTAAAATTTTTCCTTTCTTTTTGCAGTATCATATTTACCTAGAACTAATATACTTATTTAAAGTAAAATTTAAATTATTGACAGCTGCTAGAAATGGGTGTCGAACATTTATACTTCTCATGTAATAAAATACCGTGCTCAAACTATCTCCACGTGATGCTTCCAATAGTGCTAATTGGTTATAAGGTTGACCACTATTAGGGCTCAGTTGAATGGCGTGTCTGTATAAAAGTATAATAAATGTGAAAAAAGTAAGTATACATATATAATATGTAAGTATATTTACTATGATTAAATACACAAAAAAAATTATTTAATTATTATTTCACATTGTTTAAGTTAAACATTATTATCTTAATTTAAAATTTATTATGAAATTATTTAAAATTAATCTAATTAGAATATTAATTATTTTTGTGGCATGCTTTATTTAGTATAATATGTATTGATTATCGTATATTGTGCCACTAAATAAAGTTTCAGTTACAAAAAAGTATACAATTTATTTATAATAAAACCATGTACCTGTAAAATGATTCAGCTTGCTTATTTTGATTACGATAACGAGCAATATCACCCAAGTGCACCAAACAATATTGACAAATGTAATTACAAGAACTTTTCTGTGGTTTTCGTAAGTATGTTGATTCTAAAGATTTATTATCCGTGTCACAAAATCCATATAATTTTCTATGGGAATTAATAAAACTTAATTAACTAAATTAAGTACTATAAATCATAATCATTAGTTATTAGCTATTACATACTTATGAAATGGAAGATCCAAATCAAATGTCAAGCATATGCTGTGCAAGAGCATAAGATAAAAGCCATATGCAGATTCAAGGCACGATAAGAATAGTGCGTTCCATTCACTGCGTTTGGCATTCTAATAAAGTAGTAAAAACCATTTGTATATAAAGAAAAGAACACAGGAAAGTAAATTCATTAACCATAAATGATTACATAAATAATATTATTGGATTTAGTTAATTTTATAGATAATACCTTTTTGTCTTTGGCGAGTTGTTGCAGCTTGTTGATATTGTTTTTAAACCCATGATTCCAGAGATCTTGTTCAACTTTTTGGTCTAGCGCATATTCCAAATCCAATGTCAACACTTGCTGGTAGATAATCTAAAAAATAGGAATAAATTGTGACTAAGATCAATTGATAAGCAATAGTAAATTGTGCATACTCTTAACTGCTGTTGATACGCTAATGTTTCGGGGCTGTTTATGTCTTTGGATGTACATATTTGTTCTTTCAGTTGATCGGCTTTTCTATAAGAGACAATATGTAGGTATAATTAACAACAAAAAGTTTTACTGAACAGCAGCCAAATGGGTATTCATACTTCAATGTTTGGATGGCCGCGATGGACACCATGGTACAATAGTGTCCCCCCACACATGGAACGGTATAAATGTATTTTTCGTTTAGGCGACGATCTTATTGTGCCGAAGAACAGAAACACCGCAGGACACCATCAACGACCAATCATTACCTTCCAATGATCTTCGGAATTTGTACATTTGAAGACAAGAATTAATGTTGTTATAATTTACGTATAAAAGATCGTGTGGTAATACCTACATCAATTAAGACATTGTTTACGATTTTAGGATTAGTAGTATTACACCTTATACACTAATTGTCAGTAGTCAGATCGTCACATACTCATAAATATTGTTAAGAATGTTACGAGTTCGAAGTTTACGACTACAAACTCTCTATAATCGGTCCTCACCACACGTGTTATCATTTATCAGATATTACACAACCATAGATAATAATAAAGGGAACGCTCATTTTCGGCGGGACTATTAT
Organism: Aphis craccivora; assembly: GCA_009835225.1. NCBI lineage: Eukaryota > Metazoa > Arthropoda > Insecta > Hemiptera > Aphididae > Aphis > Aphis craccivora. The sequence goes on along the minus strand of VUJU01004130.1, from coordinate 6,934 downwards.
CCAAATAAATATTAAATTCCTTTTTGAACACCGGTTGATAAGAATTGTATGAATTTGAATGTATCTTTAAAAAAATTCTGTCGGAATAAAAAGTGTGGTAATTTTGTATGATTTCTAACTTTACTCACTCAGAAGTTTGACCGACTTTTTTTCGAATTCGATTATCGTTTTGGATTTTTCTTGCTATCTTTCTCTGAATAGCGAATACTCGTTGGGCACACTGTTTGCCACAACAACAGCAGTAATAATAATAATAATAATAAAAACGCGTCGCTAATATGGCGAGGGGTGACCTAGTCATACATAGCGGTTGATCCTACGTAAATTGTATATACTAAATGATTACGAAATAAAAATGATAAGTTGGTACATATTTCTGTATACTAATACATTATGATGTGGTTTTATCTTTCCAATACCCCGACAAAAATACGTTTTTCCTACGAAATCTCAGTTTTCTTTATTCGACGACGGTAAATTTTCGCTTTATTGAACGTGCCCGCCCAAAATCCAAATCAACCTCCATAAACGGTGACCGGTGTGTGCAAAAGCGGTTTCCGGAACTTCGACTGAGGTACTGTTTTACGGTACTACTCACCGGTTTGGTTTATCAATTCTCCTTGGGTGAGTAAAAGACAAAGAAAAAAATATTACTGCAGATTCTAAACGCACAACTGTGCGCGGCATGCGCTTACATTGTGATGCTCTTTGTGTTTTTCGTTGTTGTATTGTCGTTTGTCGCTGTGATGTCTTTGAAGTTTGAGTGGTAATTGTAACATTTGAAACTTCATTGGATTTATTTAAAACGTCTCAAACTCTTAAAACAAATTATCAAATCTGTATTTGATTTTATATTTTTAACGACTTAACTCGCTACTTTAAACTAGTTAAAAGAGTTTTAGACTCTCGACTAGCGATTAGCAAACGTTAACGTCAGATTTTGACATACGTTTCTGCGTTTTACACTACTTTTTATTTATATTAATTTATTATGTGGGTTGGGGTATCAAATTGGAAAAAAAATGATATTTATATTTGCTGTAAATTGCGATCTATATTGATTTATCAACGACTACTTAGAAAAAAAATTTTTATATTTATTTTCTTTAAATTGTATGTGTTTGACACTTTTTGTCGTAGAGACAGGATTTTTAGATTTTGTTCAGTTGACATATTAACGTCTTTATTGAGCACCAAACATGGACGATACCCATAGATTTGCACTTGCTGCCTCTGAATTTTTGAACCAACAACTTTATTATGTTATTGTACCTACATTATAATTTAGAACAGGTCTTCAAAAGTCTTTTCTTACAAAACACTTAAGTAGATTGTAATTTAACTTCATTATGCAACATCTGGTATCGGTGTGTTTGGCTCTAACTTATAAATGTTGAGTTGTATTAAATATACCTACCATAGTATCATATAGGATATTATTCATTAGAGAAAATTTGTTCTTGTATGATATTTTAATTGATAACTATTGTTTTTTACCTAATTTATTGTTAATTTGTTAGGTACATTATCTGAACAATTAAACTTAAAAATTTTGCCTATTAGTTATAATGCATCATCATAGAATTAATGTTTAGGTATATATTAAACTACTTAGGTATGTTTTTTTACTAACGATACACAATGAATTTTTAATTGCTTTAAATTGTATATTAATATAAAATATGTGTTTTAGATTAAACAGAAAAACAATGAACAAAAAAAAAGATAAATGGGATATTTGTCGTACCTGTGGTAACTCGGGGGATATTGAAATATTTGGTCGTGATGGAGTGACTTTACAACTAGAAGAAAAAATCAATTCTTATCTTCCTATTACAGTAAACAAAAAAATTGGTTTATTATTTAAATATTTATAAATTGTATTTTTGGAATCTTGTCTTAATATATTTTAATTATAGGTTTCTAGGAATGATAATTTACCACTCAAATTATGTAATGTGTGTGTCAACCGATTAGAAAATTGTCATTGCTTAATTGTATCAACTATTGAGATGAGTAAAACGTTAGAAGAAGTTTTGAAAAAAAAGCAAATAAAAAATAATTCCTATAGCTTTGTAAGTATCGACTATCTATAATACTGGTTCTATAATAACTCATGTATTCATAACTAAAAAATATATTCTTCTTATACTTTAATTTAGAGGTGTAATAAATTATATTATATCTCTATTGGTATACTTACCATTGATTACTTGACAAAATTTCAGTATTTTTTATTTTTTTTTTACTGTTATTTTAACAGGTAAGCCTAGAAAATAATGAAGATGAAAATATGGAAGATATTGATCAAGAAAATGTACAATCCACGGGAATTATGGATATAAATTCTGCTGACGAAGAAGATTGTGGAGGAATTGTTACAGTTAAAGAAGAATATTTAGAAGTATTATTATTATTATTTGTTTGATGATTTTTTTCATTGCTATATTTTTTTTTATTTAACACATTATTTAATCACAATAATGTTATTTTTATTTTAGTATGAACCAGTTGATGTTGTTAATATTGGTAATGATGAACTATATGATGATGAAAATGATGAGTTGGATATGGATAAAAGTTTAGAGGAAGATGATGGCGAGGAGAATGGTAAATTTCAATGTTCCAAGTGTCAGCGTGTTTTTGATTCGGAAACCAAAATGCGTCGTCACATATTTATTCAACATAATCCCTCTGAACTGGAATGCTTCCATTGTTTTGCTAAATATGAATCTATGTTGCATTTTGAGCGTCATATTGCTACACACTTCACTCGAAATGAATATCTTTGTGACTTTTGCCCTACTATGTTTAATCGGGTGTCTGGACTACTTGACCATTTAGCCAAACATAAAGTCGATCGTCAAAGATTTACTTGTTTAGAGTGTGGAAAAGTGTTGGCAAACAGACTTTCTTTTTCTACTCATCAACGTACTCATACTGGTGAAAAACCTCATGCATGCAAATATTGTGACAGAACATTTTCTCAGGTTAGCATATTATAATATTAATTAATACTAATATACGCTCAAAGGTCACCAATTTAATTTCACCATATTATACTCTTTTTATTTATTAAAATGAATTAATTAAGTAATTATTACTTATTTATTTATAAAGAATTTTGGAAATTTACCACAGTTTATCAATGTATGGTAGAAAATTCAGCACACAATTTTATTAAACATGATGACCTAGTGTCCTAGTGCCCTAGTATATATTATATAATACCCTCATCTGGTATATAAAAAAAAATGATTACCTCTTATCATTAATTGAGTATAAAAAGTAGAAATGTCTGAAAGATGGAAAGACATTGATCAAAATTTAGAAATTTAGAGTTCTAATTCACAATAATGTGCTCAGTTAACTAACATTAATTAACTATAATAACTAATTTTTTTTATTAATTATTGTAATAAATAACAGTCTCGAGTCGAATGAATTTTTAAAAAGTAGGTACTTAAAATCGGTAATCGGTCAAAAAGTCCATTTTGAAAAAAAGGAACAAAAAATCCGGATTCATTTTTTTATTGTCGGACAAAAAATCCGAGCACATTTTTACTGTCAGACAAAAAGTCCGAAAATATAATTAAAATATTTTATTAAATTTTCATCTTTAATTATATTATATTATAAATAGGTTTTTCATACTACACAAAACAAATAATTTTATGACAAAATGTATAAAAGGGAAAAATGGGAATTTGAAGCTTATTTCATTAAAATACGGGGAATTTTACTCAATTTAAAATAATAATGAAAAAATTATAGAAATATATTATATTATAATATAAATTAATTATAAAAATTATATATACATATATAATTTAAAATTAAATTATGTTAAGTCTAATACTGCGAATTTTTAAAGTACAACGGTGGTAATGTGTAAATAATTAGGGATATATTGCCGTCCTAAGAAAAAACGGCGTAAATCAAAAATAAACGTGGGTAAGTGGGTACCGCTCTGCTGTAGGTACATTAGGTGTCGTGTGGATCACTATTATATTATATTACAGGAGGGTTAATTTCGAATCCAATGATAATTATCATTGTATACGAAAAACGATTCTGAACGAAGATGATTTGACAACCTAGGATATAATTTTCAGTTGTTGGTGAACAAAAATTGTGCCTATGTTTTCTTATAATTTTTTAATCACTATAAGAATAACTTATGAGGAACTTTGTATTACATTTTCAAGTATTTTAATTGGGGCAAAAAAATTTTATCGAAACTTCGAAAAAAAATTGAAAATTTCAGTCGTCTATAAATAGCTCAAAAAAGTCAAAATATTTTGAAAATTAAATCATGTAAAGAAAATGCCAATCTTAATAGCTTGTAAAATTTTCAAGTATCTATGATTTATACTTTTTGAATAATAACAAATATTTAAAACCGTTATCGTTACGCTATTTCGTAAAAATTTAAAATTCAAACGCACTTAAAATTTTTCCTATAATGATGCTTCGAGTTTTCTCTATAGATACTTGAAGGAAAACTTATGGAAAACTTAGTGTTGTATTTTTAATCCTTAGTTATTAACACAAAAAATTTTATGATTTTTCAACTTCAAAATTACTTGCAAATTTTCGCGTTTTCGACAGATTTCGTAAAAATTTGATCAATAAAAGCTTATAAAAAAAAATTGAGACTAATGATTTTTAATTTTTTTTAGTTACAATAAGAAAAACTCATAAGGTACCTTGTATTAAATTTTCAAAATTTTTTTATCGACACTTCAAAAAATTCTCATAAAAACCTAAAATTTCAGTGGTCTATAAATAACTCAAAAAAGTCAAAAAATTTTGAAAATTTAACTGTATATATAACACTAACATAAATATTTGGTAAAAATTTCAAGTATTTATAGTGATTATTTTTTGAATTACAACCATTTAAAAAAATCGATTTTGTCTAAAACTGGTTTTGCGTAAAAATTCCTATATTTCTGTTACTTTTTTAGGGTTTTTCCTTTGAAAAATATTTGAAATTTTTTACTTTTGACCCCCCAAAGTACCAACTAGATTCACTTTCCTATCAGAAACAGGGCTGACTTTTTAAAATCGATGCACTTTTAATGCTCCAAGACGTGGTGACAGAAAAAAAACACACATCATTGTAAAATCAATACATTCATCACTCCGTTCAAAATTTAAAAAAGTATTAGTATTATTATATATCATTATATCAATATAAAGTGCTGATTTGTATGTATTTGCTTATTCCTTCTGTTTGATCGTATGATATATAGATAGGTAATACATATCATATTTGCATGACATACTGATTTAAAAAATTACTTTTTTAATTCATATTTTTGCATGTTTTCACATTATTATATTTTAAGATTTTAATTGCATATTTCAGTGTTTTTTTGTTGCTTTTTTAGGCATTTTTCAAATGTGTACTTTTGTCTATTTTAATATAAGAAAAAAATATGATATATTTATAGTTTTCGATTAATAACAAAATTAATTAATAGAAATACTTGTAGGAATAAACGGGTTTTCCTTATGAGACTTATAGATCAATGATCGTGGATTTAAAATACGTAAACTAAAATAAGAAAGTCGGTTAAGAATTAAGATAATATGATCGAGCATTGACCTTATTTCACCATTGTTTCAAAAATATAGATAATAATATTTACTATTTACACTACAGTAATTTATATTATTTTATTATATTATTATTATATTTATATAGGTATAGCAATACCAACAGTAGCGGTGCTACTAGATTAGATTATATTGATAATAATATTTGTCATGGCAGTTATAGTTTTGGGATGTTACAATTATACCACCTATACCTATATTAGATATGAAGGTGTAATTGCTTAAAATTGTCCTATATCCCTCCGCCACTGAATACCACTATAGGCCAGTGGTGTATATAGAAATTAATTATAAATTAATTATTAATTATATTTTCGGACTTTTTGTTCAACTTTTTTAAAATGGACTTTTCGTTCGGGATTCCTTAAAATCATCAGAAAAAATAAAAAACGAGGGTTAACAATCATAATTTTAATATCGTTATTAAATAAACTATAAAGCAAATAGGAAATATGTTCTCATAAGATTTGATACTGAATACTTTAAAAATTTTTAAGTGTCCTTTACGATTTAACCAAATCAGCACTATAGAGGCTTAAAAAAACACAGCTAAACTAAAATTATCAATTTATAATAATCAAAGCGATAAAATGTTTTAGTAAAATCAGTATATCATACTACATTACGGATTTAAAATATATATAAATTATTATTTATAATTCAATATATGCCACTTAAACGAGTATTAAAAGAAAGATCTTATGAAGCAATAGTGAGACCATTCATGTATAGTTCGGAATTTTGGACAGTAGACATTTAATCAGAACAGAGAGAAGTGTAATCGTGATGAAAATGCTAAGATTGGCGAAGGGAGTGCTGCAGAGGCTAGAATAAGAAATGAGTTAATTAGGTTTATGTACATTGATGCTACTCATATAATAATATAAGTAGCATCAATATAAATAAAATGAGGAAAATATATTTGGGATGGTTAATGAAGGTGCTTATAGAAGTTTTTCTAGAAAGATAAAGAGAGCAAGAGGAAGATTAATGATGTATTGACAGAATAGGAAATGACACAAAAATAACTGATTAGAGCAGGGGTCTTCAACCTTTTTGTGCAGCGGGCTACGTATTATTTTTCAAAAATCTTGCAGACCGCATTCGTAGTAAAAACATGTATTTTATACAAAAATTCAGTTTTATTATTACAATTTTTATGACTTCATTTTAAACTACAAATTATTATTATTATTAAAAGTATATTATACTCTACAATCGATTACGAACAGGCAACAGCCAACATTTATATCTAGGTAGCCAGGTAGGTAATTTAATTCATCTTATCGCATATTTTCTATAGCCTATC
>VUJU01004129.1:0-20585 GCA_009835225.1 Aphis craccivora | reverse complement strand
AAAACACCAAAAAATTTACCAAGTACCTATTTGGCTATAGTTGGAAGTAGGTGTCAGGGCTTTAAAATTAAAAAAATTAAATGTTGGATTATTATATTTTTTTTATTTTGTGTTTTTTATAAATTTTACGATAGTTTAATATTATATTAATTTTAAATTTAATTTAAATATTGAATTATTAACTTTTTTTATTTTGTATTATTTAAGTAAATTTAATGATACCTAGTTTTTTTTAAATATTATATCATTCTTATTTTCTGAATTAATGTATTTGTATCTGCTATTAAATATTAAAAGTAATAATAAATTTGGCAACGTCGTACCCAATTTCACGCGCAATCGTATGCCTTTAAGTAATTAAAATTTTGTCTTTTGTTATTCTGGAACTGCGCGCAATCGTATACCTATAAAGGTATAACGCGCGCAATCGTACTCCGCCGTTAAATTTTAATCGAACAAACCAAACAGCGTTTCTTTTATATTATATACTTTACTAACATAGAACATAATATAAAATTTCAACCCCTCACAGCGACCGTAATCATCATCACCATCATCATCATCGCCGTCGTCGTTCGTCGACTCCACGCATCTCATTAGCCCGTAAAATGAAGAAGCTATCCTCTATTAGCGAGTCGTTAAGCCAATTTATTCAAATTATAAAACTGTAATATTATTGCCACGTTAATATTCACCCGAACAAAGAGAACGTATTAATCATAACCCCGTGTTTTCTCAGACATTGTCGCCTTAAAACAACAGTATATTTCGTGCCTCCAGCGCCGGACGTCTATATAGTGGTACGCTATACATGATATATGTCCATATTATATATAATTTATATATATATATTAGGTACGTAGTAATACCGTGTAGAGGTCCATTACGTAAAAAAATACAGTAATCGTTTTTCTTTCATTAATATAATAATAATTGAAATACCGGTTTCCGTTCTATTATATATTATGTCCGAGAGATCCCATGTGGATTTTATATGATATGACTACAACGTGTACGCACGAACACAGATTTACCATTAAAATATGATTGATTAAAAAAATCGAACGCGTATACGGACCACATCTAATATAAATATTATACTACAATACAAGTATCGACAAATCGGTTTCTCTCGTTTTTTTTTTTTTTACCGATTTTATAATATTATACAAATTATCGTTGATATACCCAGCACATTATAGGCACGAGATGTTAGCGTATATATTATTATTGTACCAGTGTTTCCCAAAGGAGGGTGTGTAATAAAAAAATTGAACTTTTTTTGTAAATAAACTCATATACAGATAATATAAAGTATTACTTATTAAAAATAATAATATTTTTACAAATAACAATAATTACTTAGGGTATACCTTTTATTATTCTTTTAGGAAAAAAAATAATACTTATCAGTTGACAATAGTAGGTAACTCGAAACTTGATATCACGAATTTTAGTTGTCCTTCTATAACAGTCTAACACATAATTGTTTTTTGATGTTTTGATGTCTGTACAATTGTAATAGCTCGAATATTTTTCCCCTTGAACTTTGAGTTCCTGGGAGTTAACTGTATATAACAAAATTATAAAATATATATTTCAATGTTTCATTGTGACCATTTTTTGACGTTTGTTTGGTTTGTGACATTATATTTTCCTGTATTTATTGATATTGAATACGAAATGTCTATCTAAACAATTGTACCATGACTTTTTGAAGCTAATAAATGTAATGCGTGTGAGAAAAACACTTTAAGAACCACTAGCACATAGATACATTATAGAGAACGACATTTATTAATATCTTATATGAATGTCATACAGTTTCGCAAAAACCAGACAATAGATCAGCACATAATCCCAACACCGAAGTCAGACTATTGAAAATGATATTTTTTACTTATATTATAAAATAATTATCGTACATAATATACGGCGAGTCTGTTGTGAACGTAATTATAATAGGACAAGTGTCGTATGTACCTACCTTTATTTATCAGATAAAACATTATACGATGTAAAACGTTCGAAAATGTCGGACGATTTGCACCGCGCGTTCGTGTTGAGTGACTGGGCGTATAAAGTATAATATGTATACACGTAATATTATACATATATATACATTATACCTATCCGATGTAGTACAAACAATAACAATAATTCGAATGTACATCTGTCGCCGTGTGTGTTTACATCTCTGTAATAGCCGTCTTCTGTGTACATATAAAAGAGACGTCCACGATTGCCATTTACGATTTTTTTTCCTTTGGATTTTCATCGCACCGCCGCCGCCACCGACGCCGCCGCCACCGCTTAATATAACTATTAACGGGCAGGTGTCCGTTTCCGTTTCCGAAATGCCGGTGGTTCACATAAAATCGGAGTGCCCTCGGGAACGATATATGAAAAAAAAAAATAATAATAATAATAGTAATAAATACAAACACCATTTAAAAAGTCAAACAACCATAATCGCATTTCATATGTGCGGAGGGTCTTTAAATGGAGTGTGTACGAGGTGGCGGCGGTTGTCCGTTTATACACATTATTGTATATTATGTACCCTATCCCCACACACACACACACACACACAAACACACAAATACAACGAAAACGGCGGCGGCACACAGGATCCCGCGTGTGTAATGTTATCCAATAAACAATATGCCACAAGTCACTGTTTGCTCATATTGTTATGTATGTATACTCGGCGGCGGCCACGGGGATAACTACTATATATACACAGTTAGCAAAGGGGTCGTCGTGCGTGTGTGCGTTATATAGAGTGGTTATATTATTATTTTTTTTTTTTGTCTCTCTCTCTTCCGCCGCCCGCGTCTAACGCCGCTGTTAGCTAATCCGGATTTTATTTTCGCCACCCTCCGTTTAAAACAACTGCACACACACATACAAGCGTACGCGCGCTTCGACAAAAAAACAATAATACACATAAAAGCTCCGCTACCCGAAATAATATCCTCGTGTGAAACGGTTATGATGTTTTACGACTACGTACACGCACACACACAAAAAACGGGGCCGTCGTTTTTGATATAATAATCATATTATTATATTATTTTATTTCGCTAATTTCGGTTATTGTTCCAAATGCATGCCGCCGCCGCCACCGTCTTCGCAACTCCCGTGTTTGCGATCTTATTTGCGCGATGTCCGAACGGACATTGAATGTGGTAGCGACAGTTCCTCCCGGTGTCCTGTGTCCGGCTTTCGTTAAAATATGCGATTTTGTCTTTGATTTTTTACCATTAAAATAACACATTTACCCGTCATCATTTTGCTGTTGCAATTGGATCTATTCGTTTAATGAATAATTTTTTATTCACGTTTTCTTTTCACATTTTTATCAAGCACATGACGTAATTATTATTCGGTCATCAATCATCATAATATCTTATTATGTATCATATAATATGCAGGTACACTGCATAAAAAGTATTTATTTTGTGGTGTACTTGTGATTTATAATTTATCTACGTATTGTTACCGATATCATATTTATCATATTAACTATTTTATTATTTGTTCGTGCTTCTATAATAATAATACGTTCATAGGTGTCTAATATTATAAAATGACGCACCACGCGGTAAACGCAAATATACACGTACAATGTACATGCATAATATTATTATTGAACAAACATTATAAATTATACATATTAGATACATTAAAATACAAACACGGTTTGTGAACATTATCGGTCATCATCCTGCAGGTCGTGGAATATGGATAATAGTGAGAGCGGTTGACAAATGACAATTAATAAATATTTTCTGTTCCAACAATTATTTGGGAGAGACAAAGTGATTATATTTGTTTCTAAATTTATCACATATAATCATGACAACGCAAATAAAAATATGTTCTCAATAACTTACTTTGCGGGAGATTATGACGGCATACTGTAGTTCTTTTGAATATATTATCATAATGTATCTAAGTATAAGGTAAAGTAAATAGTTCAAATCGCTACTATAATTATTAAACACGTTGTGGCAGAGCGACATTATTTGCCGCGGACTGACTATTCATAGACTTCTCGACAATTATTGTTAAACAAGGTCAATCCACTATCAATATTAACATTATTACTATTTTTTTTTATTTTTTTTTTTTATTATAATGTAAAGTTAGAAACCAGAAATTATTATCTATCTGTAAATAATTAAAATGACTGCATGTAAAACATTAATACCGATTTAGTATAATACTATAGACTTGATAGTTGTTTTTGAATAATCTAATAAAAAATTATCTGTGTTAATTTACTATAATATTTAAGTATGCATATTTGTGGTTATAGATCGTATAAAAAATTCCATCAAGAAATCAAAACTCTTGTATAAATCGTTGGATATAATATAAATTGTCTGATGAACAATACAATTCTGCACTTTAAATTATTTCAAAAAATATTTTATAAAATATTAAAATGTTAGTAAAATGATCGTATACTTGGGTTATATAGGTTATAGTAAAAATATTATAGAATAAGTTAATTGATAATTTTAAACTAAATAATTTATAAAATTTATTTTTTCTTTAAATCTGGATTCTAAAATATAGGTACCTATATCAATTAATATACGTATAATATATACTATAGTTTTATAAAAATAAAAAAAATGTAAAATGTTCTAGAATTCATGATAAAACTGTCGTTTTGTATTATTCAACGACCAACGTACTTATTAAATGCTGTAAATACAATAGCATTGCAATGTTGTTGGGCAGCACGAAATAAAAATTAATTTCCAAGAATTTCTCGCGCAGACAGTATAGGTAGGTACTAATATGTCATTAGAGTACGCATAATATCATATTGGCCCTAATAAACGATCATTATTTTATTAAATATCTAATGGAATTGCGTTTTAACGTGCTAAGTCTTAACGCATTACGAAAAATAAAAATAAACTCCTACATTCAGCGCATCACAAGGAAATTAAATACGACACGATTTTTACAAGCTACCCGTCCTCGCCATTCGAACGTCTTCGGACTGTAGCCGCCGTAGAGACCATACGTCGCTGCCGGGAGCCCATGCAGGCGTATAATATAGGAGTATTGTAGGTATCTGCGCATACTTCAAATAATGCATGTTATTATTATGTTTACGTTTAAGTGCGCACAATAAATAATGTGCCGCGGGACCTGCACAGCAATATTGGCGTGTGCGATCGCTCGCGACCATTGTTGTGTGCGAAACAATCGCGTAAAAACTGCAAAAAAACGTATACACCGGCGGCGCGGTGGCACCGATCTCAAACGCACGTTGAATATAATTATTTCGCGTACATATACCAGACACAGTACGTATTATATACTATCACGGTGTACCTATGTACTCGTAATAACATTATAATGCCGTACCGTTTTTTTTTTTTTTTATAAATGCGATACTATACGTCGTCGGTGTATAAGGTACCTACCCATATGCATAATCCCGAACGAAAATATAATAACGTTTTAATAATAACATGTATAGGTACGCGTATTATACGTGTGTGTGTGTGTGTGTGTGTAATGTTGTTTATTGTAAACACGACATACAGCGGCGGCGGCAGTTGTGGTTACCTGAAAGGCGGTAAACGACGTATAACATGAGACGTTTTGTAATATGTAAGAACTTAGAACAATATTATTATTATTATTATTATCGTCATCGCGATTATCGCAGTAAAGCGTTGTCGTGTAGTGTACAATTGCTGCGCAGTGTTATAGTATTATTGTGTCCGTAATGTGCAGTGTTTGCACCTTGCACTTCTTCGCAATCGTTAAGATTAAGATATATTTTATTTCTTACAACTGAATTACACAGATGCGCAGTTTTGTTGAAAAAACTGAGAGCGTTAAAGATTTCTATTTTTTTTTTTTTTTTAGGTATTTATAAAATGTGAGCATTCGCCCTATATCCACCAATCATCACGTATATTTTAACAATGGTTCCTGGACACAGAGTACTTCATATAAAGTTTTCCATTTTGTGTCCTTTTTTTGTTTTATTATAAACAAATTTCGAAACGAGAAATGTAAAATAAAGTTTTACACGTAATGTTTAAAATGTTCAGTACCTATGCATAGCATTGTACTACAAGCAAAAGCCAAATATCGATATTTCTGATTTGTTCGCATAAGTTTGAAGTCTGAGAGGCATACAAAATATGTTCTCGATATCATTATACATGACGCTGTGAAGGGTCACGATGATCGGTTCACAACCAGCAGAGGGGTATAATGTGTATATTATACATAAATCGGTCGCGAAAACTTCTAAGATAAACGTTCCATTCGGACGTGGTACAAATGAATTGAAAAAAATGACTCGACGCACGCCGGATACGAAATCTGTGACTATAAAACGTTACATAAACATAATTATATAGAAACGGATCGGTTTTCCGGTTTCGCGGTGTATATTACCGTACACGTGTATTCCATTGTATTGCTTTATCGTATAAATATATTCGTGTGATTATATACGGCAGCATCACGGCGGTGCATAAATCGTGTTGTATTATTGTTATCAAGTTTCGAGTTATTATTGTTGTTTGGCAGCGTTCGTCGCACTCGCGCGTGTCGTGTGAAATATCGTAACAATGATCGCTGCAGTGTATTATTAAAGTGGACGTCCGACTGCAGACGACCACCGGAAGTTGAAATAATACGACTATATGTACGAGCTTTAATTAAGATCGGGGGTCGACCCCACCGTGGCTTTTGTCGTACATAGGTATCGATAACCCTTCCTCTTAAATGGTGATTGGTGAAACCACCCCTATACACACTCCACCACAAACCATCGCCACCCTCATCGGCATATCGTATAGGCGAGATATATGATGCGTTCTGCCTATGTGATCACCCTGTAGTGGACATAGGAAATATTTTTCTCGAGGGTAGGGGGGATATAGGGGTTGTACACTTGGCTCTTGAGATTCATCGTTTCTCCCACAAGACGTACAGGAGAAAAGTTTAACCATTCTGTATCTGTTAAATTATTTGTTTATGCAGGTATTCTTTGATTGGTGTTCAAAATGTAAAATTTATTGATACACACATCATTTTTTTTTTTTAATACGTATAATACAAATAATTTATATTTCACAAAATGCCTATACTCTGCAATATTATACTTGATTTACTTAAAAGTATGCAATTAAAATATCTGTTGACGAAAAATAATAACTAATATAACACGTTATCGCAGAATTATAATGGATTTTGTTTGTTTTAATGAAACCATATAGATATCAGTTGATTTAGCGTTGTATCATATAAAATAAGCAAATACCTTGATTGATTTGAAATACAAATATTAAATATTAAGTATTCGAGAGAAGATAAATAATTAATAATAATTTTAATTTATTATTTAAATAAATAGTTATTATTCTTAAAGTCGTATACAAAATCATGTGTTTGACCTCTATGTGTTTTATAAGGGGACAAGTGCTCCCTCTCCCAACCAATTGTTTCGGCGGCACTGTGCACAACGGTATTAAACTTATGTACAATCCATAAGTCTAATAATAGACGTGTTTTTTAAATGTACTTTAGCGGCCGCGAGGGCGTGTCGTTATTTCCGTTTATTACAATATTATTATCGTCACCGCGGTGCGCATATATGTATTATAGGGGTGGTCAAAAAGACAAACTCGCCGTCCGAATTCAAGCGCATAAACAAAAAAACATAACGTCCCGTATACAATAGCATCACTATTAAACGATTAAATCGATTTGTGTTGTTCGTACAGGCGAGTACGTATTATAGTGAAGTCGACGTGGTGTTTATATGGTAAAAAAAAGACATTCACGACTTAGCGATCGTTTTTATATTTATTTTTCACGAATAAAGCTGGACACCGTATATATACATATGTCTGTACTGCACGTTATTGCCCACCCCTTGCATTGCGTGGGTAGTATTATAATATATATATATATTACATAATATACATTATATACATTGATCTCGTGTGTAGTTCGTGCAGTATCTGTGTATAATATTCATGCGGTGATGTATATATTATATTATGTGTGTATAATATTATACACGTTCGGTCGAGAATGTTGAGATATTAATCTGATATGAATATAATACGTACCAATAATAACGTGTGCTGATCATAACTTGGCGCGTCGAACAGCGCAATAATTATACTATATAGTTATTTATACTTATTACCTCTGCACATTGGCGAATTTGACACATATCGTAATATTATGTTCGTAAATGTCAATACCTATACATCGATGTAGAAAACACAATTTTTAGCCTCTGATGTGAAAACATTTTCAAGGTCCTTATCCGCAAGTAGACATATATGGGTACAAATATACAACGATGTCGCAACATAAATACTTTTAGTTGCATTTTACGCGAAGTTGTCAAAATAATTAGTTCTCTTAGAAACTATCAACGAAGTTAGTTAATATCACGAAAATGTAATAATTATTTTGTAATTTAACAATTCATAATATGTTACAATTAATATACCTAGTGTTAAATACCTAACTCAATGACAGGGTGCACTCCATATCTATTATTCAGCAGTGCAATTTACATCTATACTTAATTGTTTTACTTTTATATCAGAAAAACGCATGTGATATAGTTTTGTACAATATACAATAAACAATATTCACACTGAAATATAAACATCACAGTAATTATGCAATTTGCATATCTTAATCGGTAGTTGAACATTCGATTTCAAATTTGTACCGTTTTAAGCATAGTAACTATACGTATTATATACATATCGTTACCTTTTACTAAATAACTAGTAATGCAGTCCATAGTATAGTATCTAATATCGATTTTAACGATTTAATAAGTCATGAAAATGATCTTTATTTAGCTACTTAAACAATCTCTGCAGATATACTCATTTGTAACATAGTAATTTTAGTTATCATAAATATTACTTTATTTATAATAAATATATTAATAATATAATACACAATATGTATCTTTAATTAGTTTAATTACTTACAATGATACGTTTTTTTTTTTAAAGCGATGCTTAATGTGTGACATTTCATGCAATTGCTTTCAATATTATATGATCTCAAATTCTCAACTGAAAATCTTAGTACAGCCATATTATTGTCACCAAAAGCAACTGTATTTCATAAACTGTATTTTTTGTCTTATCAAATTTGATACACACTATTAATTATATTAACTTATTATTATTTATTAGTAATATAATGTAGTCAGTAGTTTTCGGTGGTTTGCTTATTGTGCATTTCATGTGTATTATATAATATACACAAACGCAAACGCAGCTCGAGTATATTAATTATTATAACTGATAGCAATCGTTTATTTGTATTTAGATCAGGTACCTGATTTTCCATGTGTGAATGTGCAATTAAATCTACTATTAAAACATTAATTTGACATTAAAAAAAAAAAAACAAGTCTGAGAACAACCGATTTCATATCGATCGATAATATTTCTTATTGCACAATGCACATTAATAATAATTACTATTATACTAAAGATATTAACAACATTATAATAGCCATAATAACGTTATGGGTTTGTATATTATAAGGTAGTGTAATGAAATACACTCAGGTCACTCTGATAATCAATAATTTAAACCTAAATTAAATGTTTGCATACTTAAATGGGTATAAACTCACGTCTTTATCACTCATGTCTTTCCTCTTTAAATCTTGTATTAGTGTTTATTTTCTCGTGTAATAAATAGAGATTAATATAATTTGTTTTATTAATTTTTTAAATGTGTATTATAATACATTTTTTAGTAATCACAGTTGGTTTAATTCTAATGCTTAGTTATAAATGTATAACAATATGTACCTACCTGTCAACCTATGGTATAATACATATGGTTTCTCCATACGCTTCGAAGACTATGATCGAATCGCACATCGAGCTCAAAAAAATATTTCCACAAAACTCATGCATTTAAAGGAGTAAATGTTTAGAAAACACTCATTTCCTTTCCCACTTACAGGCTTAGGACTGACAATGATTTTAATCATTAGCGGGGTTAAAAATGGTTGTTTTATACATACATCACGTTAATAAAATACTATAAATATATTTTTTAAATTTTTAAATTTTTTTTTTTTAATCGTCTAATATAATTATTGTCATTATTATATTTTTTTTTCCATTTCGATCATTTTTTTGTAGTTAGTAATAAACTAATAACAAACTTTAATCAAAAGTTTTAGCTTAGTAATTCACTTTTGAGCATAAAAGCTATACTACGGTTTAAATATAATTTATTTTTTTTGGTACCGTATAGTTGAAGATTTTATCAGTAATCTGTATCAAAATAAAAAAAAGGATCTATTTTTAATTGTGGACCGAAAATCGAAGTATGAAAAAAGAAAAAATGTTATTTTAGATCGTAATTAGGTGACTTCTAGAGTGGTGGTTACCACTCTAGATAAATCGTATTGTTTTTTAAAAATATAATTATTACAACTTTAAAATTGTTAAAAATATTATACTATAATATGTGTGTATACAAGAATAATAAACAGCAGAGAGCATATACTATCTTATTACATTTTACAACATACTTTTAATATTATATTAGGTAAATAATTATAAATGTCGGTGTTTTTTTAGAGCTTTGAAAATTGAAAAACTCGAGTCAAAACATTAAATAAGAATGAATGATGCTTTAAAAAATGGTTTTTCATGAATCCTGTGACGCATATAATTAGAGTTTGAATTTGATAACTCTACAAAACTATTAATAAAGCACTTAACGTCAAGAGATGTACTAAAAATCTTTAAAAAAGCATAAAAAATAATTAAAAATCCTTAAAAACACTTATTAAAACATTTAAAACACATTACTTTATGTTTAATTATTATAGTTAGGTATTAATTTACAATATATATATATATAGCTGATAATATGAATATATATATATAATTAGTATTATACGTTAAGCTATCTACTTATATAAAAATGAATTTATACACAATTTGTTGTAAAAAATATTCATGATGCTTAAATAATATAAATCAGAAAAAAAACAAAATATGATTACACATGCAAAATATTATTTTGTTCGTACGTATGTGTTTACCCGTATTATAGTATGATAATGTATACTATGAAACGAATTTATAACTGATAAATCTTCATAAATATTAGGCTAATAATGGAGACAGCAGCTATAAGTATAATAGGTACATTATTATTTATTAGTTATTACTAACGACAATAAAAATAATTTTTATTATAATTATTGTTTAACGGCCGTTTCATTCGAGTTTGGAACGATTTGTTTAAACGAGATAGGTAATAATATATTATTTACATATAATGTGTAATATAATTATAATTTCCTTGTATCCAACATAAGGCGTATGATCTACAGGAGATAGGTTAATCAAATCTGATATCAGTAAATAGTAATAATCATAAATAATACCTAATCTGCAATATTTTTGTTTTATTTAATTTATATGCGGTATTATGTCTATAGCAGTATCACTTATGATATAGTATAAGATAATATGATATTGTATAAGTATGAGTGTATGGCACTTATACAATTTTTAATAATAATAATAAGCGTATACTCTAAGCCTTCATTCACTGTCTCCGTTGCAACCATATATTTCCGCTCGTAACAATATATCTCATCTCTGTCGGTATAGTATATCTTTCTTTTTTTGTGGCCGACGTTTCCGTAAAAAAAAACCACACACTCTCGTTTTTACATGTATTACTTAAACGATGATTTGGTAGCGTGTCGCAATAATGTCGGTGCACATTGCAGTGTTGCATGTCGTACAGTCTCGGGCGCAATGCGATCTTATTCCTGGTCCTTCGTCGCGGCAGTAGTGACGGTGTCTGTGGTCGGAGACGCGCGCGTTTAATGCGGCCTAACTGTCGGTGACGATCGGGTTGTCGTCGTCGACGTGAAAGAGGGTGAAACGAGAAAAAAGTATATATGTGAAAAAATCGGGAAGGCTGTTAAAAACCCATTTGGCAATATAATTATTGGGACCGGAGATAATCTGGCGTCAGACGGTCGCGAGCATAATATTATAGTACCGTCGCTCTCTTTGTCACAGTGAGCGTAAATTATGTTATACGTATGTACACGTGATGATGGTAGGTATACCCTTTGTGGCCCCGAAAGAGCGCCGCTCGCGACTACCAGACGGGCTCTGCCGCCAACGACGACGCCACACGTGTGTGTTTTTAGTAGTCTTTTAACCGTGGCCGGATAAAATGTAATAATAATATTGCCGTTTCGTATGTGTTTCTCGCCGACTTGTTTGAACAACGCGGCACTCGTATATAATCATTGAACACGTATTATAATAACAATAATATATGACGTGTAGGTATAAACCAGCGTTTTTCAACCCTTTTGAGGTTTATACCGCGGTGGTGTATATGTACTCAGTACTGAAAGTGTATATTAAAATCATAACTTTCACAAGTCCATGTGAACGTGGTGATCGTTGTTTTATCATCGAAGAAAAGTTGCGGTCATCCTGATCGTATGTCCTAAAAAATAGAGCACACTCGGACACTCTATTACTGTTTAATAGTGGGTGTATATAATAGGTTTTAATAAATAAAATAATAACCCTGTCAGGGCTTCATTTAAAAATTTAAAGATGCCTGGAGCAAAACCTGAAATTGTGACTCATACGATGAATATAAGTACTTATACACAAAATTATCGGTTATGAAACCGTCACATCTAAAATACGTTTTGAAACAATAAGTAATTAATATAATATTAGGCAATATGCATTATGATATGTGTATAGAGTATGTATAATAGATGATAATATATTAGTTTTAATTAAAACAGCAGATACTTGTTTATACAGTCCTAATAAAAAAATATGATATAAGAATTAAAAAAAAAATAATAATAACAAACTTAGGTACTATAAGTATTGAAATAAAAACATATATTTAATAATATTGAAAGGTCACAGATCTATAATATATGGGTTTATATTTAAATATTATGTCTATATAATTATGTGTAATGTGTATGCCATAGAAATAAAAACAGAAAATATCATGTTTAAAATATAGTACAATAGAATTAATATTAAATAATATTAATAATTGTATTTATTCAATTGAATTACCTATTTATAATTTATTATTACACTTTTTATCGATAGTTAATCGGTATAAGGGTAGTAGTTATATTATTTTTTAAGCATTTATGTCTTATGATGTTTATTGATGTAGAGTTATATAACATTGGAAAGCCTCTAACACTAACATTAAACATAACATAACAGGTAGTTTTGAAAATATTGTAATTTTATACTGATATTTTAATCACAAAAATCAGTTTGAATTTTAATTCGTTCAAAAGGATCATTTATCAGTTTGCATACCACGGAACGTCTTTTAAAAATAATTTATATATAGTTTGAACGAGAGAGAGTGTTGCTGCATAATCGAGATGAATTGATTGTATATACAATTGCATTAAAAATACATTAAATTCTACTTAACATATCAAGGCACGAACTTATAAAATTGTAAGAAATAAACATTTAGTCGTAAAAAAATAATAATAAAAACCATTATTAGTGATTATTATTATATTAACTCGGAACTCGTTGTCGACTGATTCGTTTTTGATTTTCTTGTATACAAATATACTTAATATTTTGTTTTAACTTATGACCATTTACTCTAATCGAATTCTTGAGGCAAAACTAAAACCTTCAAACACCTAAATGATTAAAAAAATATTTTATTTGTAAAGAACCTACTTGGAAATATTATTTACGATGTA
Organism: Aphis craccivora; assembly: GCA_009835225.1. Classification (NCBI taxonomy): domain Eukaryota; kingdom Metazoa; phylum Arthropoda; class Insecta; order Hemiptera; family Aphididae; genus Aphis; species Aphis craccivora. The sequence goes on along the minus strand of VUJU01004129.1, from coordinate 6,766 downwards.
TATTTATAGATATATTTTTTGCTTTTATCAATTCCAAAATAACAACACATTAATGATGGTGAAATTATGTATCACACACGCCAAAATATAAAACGAGTTTCGTACAAAGTTAGCAGGACCGATTTCAATCAATTGGAATGTATAATATTATACACACTTTCAGAACGTAATAATGAAAATTCTTACGGAAAGACGCGCATAATCGTGTTATGGACACTGAATGTATGATTATGAGCACTGAATAAATAGCATTGCATCACGGAATATTAAAAAGTATACTAAATAAATGTCGAATGCCTTACAGAATAAGAAAACGGGTGAAAAATGACGGAAAAAGAGTTTAAATAAAAAATATTAGGTAGGTAGTTAGTTTTAATATGGCATGAATCCGGTCTTATATTAGTAATAATTTCTTATTAGTGAATGACGGTAAGGAGTTTTTGACATATGTATATTTTTTTAAAACTGTCCAGTCTTTCAGAGACTACATAATTTATTATCTACAATACGAAGAGTTCGATAAATTGTCACTATATTATACCTACTTGTTCGTGTGGCCACAACGACGGCAACGAGACGTCCTGCAAGACGGTTGAAACCATGGGAAAACTACGGTATTTTGGCGGCGCTTTAAACGAGTCAAGAGCATACACGGTCTACCTATTTACAATGTGTATATATAAATTATGTACGCATCGCACTCGGGGGGTGCACGTGTAATATTTCCGAACGAGGTCGTTGGATACGCTGTCGTCGGATCACAAATCAAAAATCGTACAACAAAATATATTTTCACTCGGCGATATTTCGTTTCAAGTCGCACACCCGCAACATATTGTGTCGCATTTAATGTGATTAGAAAACCGTAACCGATAACAGTGGGCCGGCCCACCGTACGTATTATGTTATTAATAATAACATAATATACGGTTTAATATTATATACCACAGGAGCTCGAGTCATAATAAAAGTGTTGTAGCGTGTATATAGTCCATGGATATGTGTACACACACACACACATATAATGTATATAGGTATATACGCTTTGATTGATATCCGTCTTCCCGGGCGGTTGCATTGTTCCGGACCGTATAATATTATATATAGAACACAAATATCTCCGGCCCGGCCTTTATATATAATACACTTACAGATAAATGACATCGCTGCGGTGTATGTCGTACGCGATTTCTATTCTGTATAGGCACTATATACGCGCTCGCACAGTGTACTGCACACGAAAACAGACTTTAATCATCTCTCTATAATAATATATAATATATCATTACGATCACAATACGTATGGGGTAGGTAGAGTACGTGTATAAACGCGCCATATCGTGTAATTTCTTATACGCTCCCCTATATAGTGATCATGATGAATACGGAGGTTACCTAATAGCACACAATGTATAAAAGTGCCGGCTAGGGCGATACTGTTCAATGCGAGTATAATATATTGTTATAAGAACCGAACAAGGATAAAAGCTTTTTCACAATGACTCCGTGTAAACGTTTAAAAGGTTTTACCGCATTAATTCGAGAAATAATTTTCCATCGTGTAATCGTACGATCGGTTTTAGAAATCCGTTACCTATATATTGAAAACAGTGATTTGACGTTGTATTATAGTACTATAGTTTTGATCATGAATAATCGGTCAATCTACATACTACTTGTCGTGTTTATTTAAATTTAAGACTCTCGACACCTGAATTAATATTTCTACGACATGCGTTAAACAAATATTTTATAAAATAACATAATATAATATATTAGATTCCCACGGAGAACGTTATGGCGGATATAAATTCATACCACACCATTTTATGATGTAGGTAGGTTAGGAAAATGTTTAGAATGCTTTTCAATCAGTCGACGTGATTTTTGTCGAATTGTCAACATGTGTCAAGTGAATTTTTCAGGGATTTATTCTGGACTGTTATCGGCACCTAAGTGGGTAACATAATGATTTTTTTCACTCATATCAACATATATGCCAAGTTACAGGGCTAGCCGCATTAAATCCATACAATATATGATGTATATCTGAGGATAAAAGCAAGTCTTTGCGGATTCCTTCCACCCCTTTAGAGAACGCGCATTGTTGTTTATTTTTATTTTATTTATATAAATGTATATTTATATAATAGGTGTATGATATTATATATTTTATGTATATATTTTCTTTAAACGCAATAAATACATAGATGCACTCGGTGGCAGCGACGTCAACGAATCGTGAAGGAGGGGTGGGCACGATAATAGACGGGACAAAAAAATTGTATAATAAAAACGGTGGAATAAATATAAAAAAAAGACTGAGACTTTATTACGTACCTATTATATATATGTGTGTATGGGAGGGAAATATAATAGGCGAACAACTTAAGCCGGCAAATATGATATATATTTACCATATACGTCGCTGGTACGATATATAGACGCCAAACGCGCATAATATAATACATATTATATTCACGTCATCGCGCATTTTAGTGGTTATATATTATTATTGCTGTTGTTATATTATTATAGTCTCTCTTCAACGCACTTGTCATCGTCACCTGAGGTGCGTATTGTCAAAAAGATGAAATCGCATGCACTTACGTGGTTATATAATATATCATTATAATAATATTACACGGAATGAAAAACGCCGACGAGGGTTTTCGCACAAACACGCGCTCAAAGTTGTACAATAATAATGATGATAATAATATTACCACTTGTATTACAGTGTTGAATACTTGAATGTATAGGTAGACACTATATAATTCAATTGTTATAATATTGTATAATGTGCTCGGCTCAACGCAGTTACGATACGCTACGATTCGACGATTACCGTTAATTTTAAGCGAGTTATATTATAATAACAATCACACCATGATATTATTATCATGGCCTGTTATAAACGATTGTGTGTATGCTTTCTGTATCCACTATACCGTTATAGTACAGATGATGAGGGTGCTTGAGAATCTCTGCATACTTGCTTGTGGAATGTAAATAAGTTTGGGGGTTCGCCCCCATACATGATTCTCTATTTAAATAGTCACTAAGTGAAAAAAAAATAATATTACTTCTCAAACAAAAACACTATTTCATTCTTATTTTGTTTTTTATTTATACTGAAAGAAAACTCAAACACCCTCTAACATACCTAATATAAGTATAAGCAATATGTGTAACAAACATACATCTATGCAAATAGTTTTTTAAGCTTTAAGCCCGGCTATAATAAAAACAACTTTTATAAATCCTTATGGTAGGAACTTTGCAGTTTAATGTTAATTATTTCAAACAGCGATCCTGTTTTGCATATTGCGCCATTACACGGACTTCGAAACAAGACTAAATAATATAATTATTAATTATGTAGAATTAATACCTATATATTGGTAAATCGATCTCGTGTCATTATACACTTAATTGTCCATGTCTTGATCCGATGCATCATCAATAATGCGCATCGCGAGATGCAGAACTATAATTGGCAAAATACGACTAATACCTCTATAATGACCCATATTTCCTCCTTCCGCATAGTTGTATCCAATGTGTATTTAATACTACACCAAACTACTATATTTAATAATAATCGCCTGCCCGAGAATCGCAAATCGATTCAGAACACTAGCTGCAATGCATTGTGTAGGACACTAGGGTAATGTATGTAATAATATAAAGTTCAAAAATATAACGTAAAACAACGCGTATGATAAAGGACAACCATTGATATTATTCAGTATATATTATAAACCTCAACCTCATTATATCTTATATCACGGATGTATAATCATTTACATGATAATGTAATGATGTAACATAATAATATACAATATACATATAATATATTAATATATATTACCTATGTATATGTTTTATTTTTATTTTATTATTATGTTCGGGAATATCAGATACATTTATTTAATTACATTTTTAATAATTGTTGGTAGATACTCGAGTTTCTACTTTCGAAACACTGGAAATCCATCGAACAACATAATATTATGTCTTTAATAAAAATATTTATTACATAGATACCTATATAAGCGGTATATCACTGACATTTATATGTAAGTATGCAAATTTAATGTTCTATTCAAAAATATAACAAATTGACAGTATATTTATGCTAAAACGATAACCGTTTATTAAAGTTTTGATATTTATTTTTAATCATGCACACTCTAAATCATTTAGACTAAATGATCGAATTATTATGGAACTAATTATCGTTATTGACGAATTTTATTTCTCCCGGACGTTTTATTTAGTCGTTTAAAACAAACCTAACATAATATACCAAAATATACGAAGATACACATTATAAAAACGTTTTACGCTGTACAAACGACAGATATTATACACGTCTATTATCGTTTTATCATTGAAGGTAATGTCAATCTACGAATATTACGATATCCTCTCTCGCATAGGTAAATATACTTAATAATCACTATTTTATGTACATATATATTAGTAGACTTGGTCAAAACATACTATATTATAATATTAATATGTCCTCTACATAATATATACAACGCATTTATTTTTATAATAGGTGTAGAAATTTAGTTTAATAGTTTTAAAAATATATATACCTTTAACCTAACTTGCAGATTGACTTAACCAGGACACGAACCAAGTCAGAATTCCTGTTAAATATTTTAAGATTTTTTTTTATAATAACCTTGATTTTAGTTGGGCGAGAGTTACAATTGAAATATTAAATAAAAAATAAAATAATGAAATCTGTCTTTATTTTATTTTTACATCTTATTTACATTAGTGTACTTAATGAGTAATAACTAATAACCAACCATTATTCAATTACTTTCGTAATATATAATATACTACATACTGTTAATTTTTTTAAGTGGTACAAAAAATAACAATATATTTTTTTTTAAGTTCACTTATAAAAAATTGTAGAAAATTGGACCTATGTCAATATTAACTGTAAACATTTTACGATTTAAATCAGGGGTTAAGTCAGATTAATTGATAAAAAAAAACTCGTCAGACACATATTCTATTCTATTTATTGATAATAAAAAATAAAATTTAAATATACTTACGAATAAATGAAAATTAGAAAAGCACATGCATTTAATATACCTAGTAATAAAACAATTTTATATCTGTATTGTAAATCTATTTTTTTTAAGTCTTAAATAAGTTGGATTATGTTAAAGTTCAGAACCTTAAGAGTATTCGGTTATATAGTTGAAATCAATAAAATAAAATTTAGATTTATGAACTTAAGTTTTAATATATTATTATATGCCTAATTTAGTACCTAATTCGAATAAAAAAAAATTACACAAATGTCTAAATTACCTATTGTATGATTATGAATATAATGCTATTATGTTCATGATATTTTATATACAACGTGATCAAATTAAATATATATATAGTATATATAGTATTATATACACTCAATATTTTCAAATGTTTAATTTTTTTTTTTTTTGAAATTATTATTTTCACATTATTTGATTTTATTGCAAAACAACATTTTTTTTTTTATACATTTTTAAAGTTTTTTTCTTCTTTGTACGACAGTCGACAACAAACAATTCTAAATTTCATATTTTTACCAAGATGTTTTTCGTCAAACTCGAATTACGAACGAGTTATTGAATGGTAAAATTGTAAATATCTTAAGTTGAATTGAGCCGATGAGATTGGCCCATATATAAGTACACCGTAACGTCATGTCAGTCCACTACAACTCCGCTCGTCTATTCTTTTAATAACTTTACTTATTAACACAAGTCGTTCGTAATTCATTTTGTACGTTTGTGTACATAGCGCTACATGAGGTTTTTATTCGTCATATTCGTCAATAGAATGCATATTATGTACACAACACGAGTGTGTGTATAAAGGTACTCGTTTTATATGCGGGGTGCGCGGGGAAAACGATTTGATTCGAGGGGCGTTCGTATTCGTAATTTCGACGCGCACGCTGCAATAAGAAGACCTGCGCCCCGAAGGAAATAATGCATACCGTTTTCTTTTCTATTTTTCACAGCCCTTTGTATATGTATACGCTATATACGCGTTCAGCAATATACACCTATATATACATATATAATATGTACGTAATACGCGTTCGAGATTTTCTCTCTTGTGTCCACCCCCGTCCGACCGCCCGTCGATAACGCCGAGCGAATGGTGAAGTAAGTTTATGCGCGCCAACCCTTATTTGCTACTGCGGGAGACTGAGTGCGCCCGATATATAATAATATACTTTATATATACACACGCACACACCGTATCCTATAGACTTGGCGGAGGGGAAAAAATTTCTACGACTTGAATTAACTGCGAGTAAACGATAACATTATGCGATTCGCACCCCCTTTTGTAGACGAGATATATATTATATATTGTCGCGTTTGCTTTTTTTCTTATTTCCCCGTGCAAACGCGCGCACGCGCGCAATACGACTAGTCATTTCACGTGCAATGTAAGTCGTTTTGCAAATTCGATTGCCCTCGTCGCACGCCCACCGTTAGTATACGCACAATGCATATGTATAGTGTATATTTATATATATATATATACAAATCCATTTGAGAGAAAACGATTTACCGTCTGAAGCGCGATTTTTTCCCCATTCTGTATCTATCGCCCGATCGCCCGGAAGCGTTTCACTATATACGTATATAAATACGCAAGCTTGTGCATTATATTATCATACAACACGACATTCGACGATTTTCCAATTAAAGAGAAATCACTCGTT
>VUJU01004128.1:8031-20591 GCA_009835225.1 Aphis craccivora | reverse complement strand
GGGGGGGGGGCGATCGCCCCATTCGCCCCCCTCTGGATCCGCCTCTGCTATTAGATTTTCAAGTTTTTACTTAACAAGTTTTATAAAATATTTTAAAAATTATATCAAGTTTAGTAAATGCTAATATGAATATAAGGTGAAAATTTCAAGCCTATGCGATCATTTAATTTTAAAGTAGGTAGAACTAAAATTAAAATCGATATAGTCTAAAATAAGGTCTCACACGTAACGTATTTTGTATGTAACTTAATAAGTACCTTTTTTTAAAATTATTTCAAAAATTAAATTTTTTCTTAATAATTTAACATTTTTAAATTTTAAACTTGATAAATGATAATTACCTACCTATTTGATTATAATAACAACAAAAATATGAAAAATAAGTTACTTACCCTATTATTTATTATACATTTATCATGGGAAAGTTACCATATTTGTTATAAAATACATTTATCATAGGAAAGTCACCTAATTATTTGTTTCAAATATCAAATATATAATTATTATTATTAAAAAATATTAACCATGAATTTGATAAGAAACATAATATATTATTAATTAATTTTGTAATATTCATCTTAAACATAATAATATTTCAATACCCATTTTAATATTTTTTCAGGCACAAAAAACTCTGGAACTTATTAAATAATTAACTTTTATATAGCATTATAGATAAATTATAACGTTTGAATTTTGAGGGTTTACGTCCTCACTTCCTCCCATAATGAATATCGATGTAAATTAGAAGTATATAGAATATAGATGGCTAATTTAAAATGTCCCGTATTTAAAAAAAAATAAGTCTAGGATCCCTAAGGCTAAAACATTTTCTGATTTCACGTTTTGTCTTTTGTTACGGTCTTAGATTATGATCTAGGCTTCTAGCCGTTCCGGTTATTATTATTATGTTAATATTTAATATGTAATTAAATCATTTAAGTTGTGATCAATACCATGACAATATTAACAAATTAGATCTAACTAGTAATTTGTAGTGATCACAGATCAATTAGAACAATACTAATCGAAAATGTTACTAACCTCAGGACCATGGACCATTTGTTAAAAAATAAAAATGAAACTCCAAATTCTTATCAAATTCATATTTTACCAATACCACGGTATTTAAAGATGAAGGCCGCAACCAGATCTTTGTTTATGGACGTGTTTATACGGTTAATGATAAGAAACAAACGTATTCAAATAATATAATTTATTTTTTTTACATTTAAAATTGGTTATAAAAAATATTAGTTATAGAGAAAATATTAATTGTACAGTTTAGTATCGTGTGTCCGTGTTAAAATAAAAAAAATGATTATTAATTAAGTATTGTTAATTATTCAATTACGCTTGTCATTCAAATTGTTTAAAATGGCGACTAATGATTTGACTAGAGTAAAGGTAAGTTACATTATGATTTTTTTGTGTTTGACACTTAAAATACAATTTTCATTTATAGGGAACTTCTATTGTTAAACCAATTATATATGGAAACACTGCTAAATATTTTGGCCAAAAACGACACGAAGATGGTCATACTCACAAATGGTGTGTATATGTAAGGCCTTATGTTGATGAAGACATTGGTACCTGGGTCAAAAAAGTTCATTTTAAATTGCATGACAGTTATGAAAGCCCAACTCGAGTGGTGCAGAAACCTCCGTTTGAGGTGTCTGAAACAGGCTGGGGCGAATTTGAATTAGTTATCAAGATATTTTTTCAAGATACAAGTGAAAGACCAGTAATATAAATTAATAAAATAAAAAACTGTATTTACCATGACTTAACTATATAATTTTATAGTTCATGATTAATAAAAATCATTAATTCTCTTACGTATGATATTAAATATTGCCTTTTATCAAAAATGATATGACATTTTAGTATATAGTTGAGTTTTCTTGTATTGATATTTTATTTTGGTATATTGTTTTAAAAATGCACTTAATTTTATTCAATATTATTATTAAAAAATTATATTTACTTGTATAATTTATAGGTTACACTTTATCATGTACTTAAGTTGTACAGCAATGGACAAGACTCTGAGCTAAGTGAAAAACCAGTTTTGTCAGAATTTTATGAGGAAATTATTTTTCAAGATCCATCAACTTACATGAAATATGTGTTAAATGATACATTAAGTAAAAATCCTCCTATTGTTGAACAAAATCTACATTGTATGTACCTTTGTTGTCATTTTTAGCTTAATTATTTATGTAGTATTTGTCTTTTAGATGAACGTATTAAGAAGACCACAGTAGAAAAAATGATAAAATCTAGAAAAAGAGTACAAGAACACACAGTTATGTACAAAGAACGATTAAAAAAATTAAGAGAAACTATAAACAAATTTAAAGATGAAATTTGTGCTTTGCAATCACAATGTAGTTCATCAACATTGCGATAAGTCAAAATAAATAGATACATCTTGATTATTGTCATCTTTCTAAAAAAAAAAAAAAAAAAATGATAATAATATTAGGTATCTATTTATTTACGTTATTATATTTTAATTTATATTTATTTCAATTTTGAATAATATAAATATAAATTATGATTCTTATTTCATAAGTAAATAAAACTATAATTTTATGACCATTATCATTGGTTATAAAATAGACTATTCTATCTAAATCTATTTTATAATCAATGTTATTACCAATCCTTCCAGTTAAATTAAAAAATTTCTATAAATAATGTATATTAAAATAGAAAATTTATTATTTATGACTATGAATTTAATGTTTTAATAATTTAAATGACTGCCTTATGAAACAATAAATTTTATATCTTTCTAGGTCTAATATTATTTTAAGTTATTTTCTTCAAAAATTATCCAGATTATATTAAATCCAGTTGAAAGCTTATTGAGTACCCAAAATAGTTCCTATACACCTTATAGCCTATAGGCAGAGGTGCAAACTAATTAAACCCACCTATTAAAAAAATGTTTTTTGCTGTGATCACTTATATATAAATAATAATAATATGTATCAAATATAAATATAAATTATTGTTTAAATTGTGAGATAACAGTATGAAGTTGCCTTTTTTTCTCCCCTAGATTTGCACTATTGCCTATAGGTAGTATGTGGAACCTAACCTAACCTATACATTTAAACTTTCTGTCTAAAGATTTTCTTACTTCCTACTAAAATGGAAAACTTCAGTTATTATTTTAATCCTAGGATCAATGAAACCACTTAATATTTTAACATCTTACCTAAGATTACTTATATCTAATCTAACCTACTGTAATCTTACCAATGAGTTCATTGCTTTGCAAAAACTAATTTATAAAGGAATAGAATTAACTTTGATAACTGCATAACCAATTAATTCAAAAATAAAATACTGTTCAGAATTGCTGTATTTGACATAACTCAAAGTATTAGATCAAGCTTAGATTCAAACTCATTGCAATTCCCAAATTGATAAACAATTACATGTAGACTTATTTAAATTAAGTGTATCACCATTAAGTGGCTGTTTTTTATTATTATGTCAACATTGTCATCTGTTAAGTCATATCACTTATTATATTTTACATAATATTATACTTATTGTAAATATTAAATTAATAGATTGTACGTAGATGTACCATATAAATTATATGAAAAATAAAGTTAATAATAATAAATAATATAGAAATTTCAAGTATATTGTATATGTACTGTTAGTAAAATAAAATTGAATATGTAGTATTATGTTATAATGATATGTTAGATAGTAAAATTGTTTTTTATCATATTAAGCTAAGTAAGATTGTATATAATATATATAAAAAAAAAACATTTTGCATAAAAGTTTAACATTATATTTTATATGAAAATAATAAATATAATTATTCTTTTGAATCATATAAAAAAAATTTATTTTATTTTTATTTTGTATTCTTTTACGGTGTTCTTATTAAAATGCTTCGAATATTAATACTCTAAAATACAATGTATAGAATTTCTTTCTACAGTTATCCAACGGTGAATGGACATAATTACATAAATTGGAAAACCAAAGGTCCAACCTTACAATGTTATAAGTTTTGAAATAGCATGAATTTGTTGTTAATTTTAATTTAAAAACAATTACAATTAAGTATTTTTGGAAAAATCTATAAAAATACACAAATCAAGATAAACTAAAATATACTAAACACAGCAATTTAATATGTAAATGCAATAATATAGTTTATTTGTTATTTATTACTCATTAGTTATTAAGTACCAATTATTTACATATAATTTATTAATCTATACCTACAATATATTATAATAATAAATTGAAAATAAAAATCAATGTAATGTATTTTTGATAAATCAATATTCCAGTCTACAATGTTTAAACTTGAATAAAAAAAAATTCTAAGGGACGCTTTAGGATCACTACGGAATACAATGGGCAATGGTCAACGACTAAATCTTAATTTTTGATCTTTTATATTTATAATAATAGCCAAAAGGTATTAATGATTATTAATTATTAATAATAAAGTAATAGATACTACTGATACTAGATCGTAGATGTTAATTGTTATTGTCTTTAGATAATAGAAGGGATTCCTTTGTCGTTTATGAATTATGATCACAGAATATATATTGAATAAATTATTCTATATATATATATATATCTGTATTTATGATACCCGCGATCATGATTAAAAAAATAATATTGACTTAAATCGTGAAAACACCAGCTTATCAATGCATTGCATTATTTAAGATAACGTTTAATAATATACAGTGATAATGTTTAAAGTGTTAGTATCTGTTAGTAATAGTCTATACCTAATGTCCTAATAGTGCCTAACTGTAATAATTGTTAATTTTAAAGTTAAATAAATATTAACATTATTAGGTTTATTAATAGTAGAACAAATTTTGAACAATTAAAAATAACAACATAGATTAAGTTTACTGTAGGTATGTCCTCATTCTTTTCGATTTTAAAAAATGTACTTTTTACTTTACTTGAGAATTTGATTTAAAACCTATCTAATTAATAATTGTAATTTTTTTTTGTATTTCTCTTTCAACACAATTTAAAATGTTTAAACATAGAATAATGTTGACAGTTATTATTTTTACTAACTGTATAAAGAAAATTGATAATGCATCAATAAGTCTATCCCTTTGTTTTGTCCAATAAAAATAAGACATCTGCAATGGCATTTCTTTCATGTATAAAATTATGGTATGTATTTTATAACAAATAAAAATAATTATACATTAATATTTATTAGTTTAATTAGGTATATGCTGCATTTAAAACCTAGTATTTACTTTATATTACTTGTACTAAATTCCTTGTTTTTATTTAAATTTAGCTTGGTCAGACTAAAAAAATAAATTATTGTCTTATTAATTATGTTTTATATCATGAATAAGATACTTATGTAAAATATTTTTATTCTTAATAATAAAAAAATAAAATAAAATTCTTAAACTTAATTATTATTTTCAATTTTAATTTGATAACTAGGAAACTTGACTAATTTAAAATGTTTACATTAGTAAAAATATTTATCACTGTTTTAAAATTTAGTAGATATATCTACTAATTTGTGTGTGATAAATATTTGAATACAATAAGGTATTTTGGAGAATTCTTATAGTTTAGTAATTATATTTATGAAGTATATAACTATTAATTTCATAAATTATGTATAATTTTTAGGTTTTCCATTTTGGTATCTATTATTACAATAATTATTTTACAAAGTTTATTACCAATTTTATCAAATTTGAATCAAAACGTATCTTCATTAAGTACTTTCATTAACAATAGTCTTGGATATTGCTTAATATTAATCCCTGGATACTGGCTTTACAAATTTGCAAAAAAACAAGATTTGGGAGGTAAATTTCTTAAGTAGATTATTTAAATTAATTTAATTTAAAGCTCAAATTGTGTGAAGAATTGAAGTTATAATCTTAATTACTATTTAATTGGAAAACAGATAACCGGTTAACAAGTAGATTGTTAAAAACATTGTTTGGGGATAAACATGATTTAGAACCAGAACAACCTTTATCACCCAGTTACAATGGACCAGCTAATTTTAGAAAAGATATAATAACCTTTGTGTATTGTTTTGGAGGCTTGCAAGTATCTTATTTAATTTGGGGTGTAATTCAAGAAAAAATGATGTCTGAGGTAATTGAAGCATTATTATTTATTAATAATAATTTAAGATAATTAAAATTGATTACTTTTTTCTTTTATACTATACCTATAATTGTTTTTATTTTATTTATTAGTGTTATGGTACAAATGAATCTTCAAAATTTCATGATTCCCAAATGTTGGTGTTTTTGAATAGAGGTTTATCTACAGTTTTGTCTGGTATATTTTTATTTATGAATGAGGGAATAAGATCTAAGAAATCACCACCATTATATAAATACAGCTATTGTACTGTGTCCAACATTATAAGTTCTTGGTGTCAATATGAGTCACTCAAATATGTCAGTTTTCCTACTCAGGTATGTTGAACTTATCTTAAGTACCTACAATAATAAATTATACTATTTTATATATTGTAAATAATATTAAGGTTTTAGCAAAAACTTGTAAGATTATCCCAGTTATGTTGATGGGAAAATTAATGTCTGGTAAAAAGTACCAATATTACGAGTATGTCACGGCAGTAGGAATTTGGATTGGTATGGCTATATTTCAATTTTTTACAGAAAACAAACATTCTGGTAAATACTGTAACTATTTTTTAATTTTTTATTTGTGATTAACTTATTAATTTAAAATTTTAAAATGTACTTTTCTTTAGACATCACAACTTGCACAGCCGGAGTTATCTTGCTTGTAGGATATTTAGCAACAGATAGTTTTACATCAACATGGCAAGGAAAAATATTCACTCAATACCAAGTTACTTCTATGCAAATGGTTTTTGCTAATTCATTACTATCATCACTTCTTACAACTATACCGCTGTATCAAGTGGGCTCATTCAAAAAAACATATGAATTTATTAAAGAGGTGTTTTATTAATATTGATTTTATGATTATATGTAGGTACAATAAAAGTTACACATTTTTTATTTTAGTATCCAGCATTTTTAACTGACTGTATAGTTTTGTCTGTAAGCTCTGCATGTGGACAATTATTCATATATAAAACTATTTCTAAGTTTGGACCAATCGTGTTGACTATTATAATGACCATAAGACAAGTAAAATGAACAATTATTTAATAATATTAAAGTATATTTTATTAAACTTAAACTTATAAAATATTGTTTACGATGTTTTTAATTTTAATATAATTTGTTTATAACAATACAAATTTAGTTATACTTAAAATTATTATCAAACTATAACTGTTTTAAAGTTCTATTAACTTTGTGTTTATTTATTGTTTTTCTAAATATCAAATCATATATTTGTACTCATAAATACTATATTTTATATTTTGTTCTGCTAATAATTTTACTAATTATTATTTATATTCTATAATAGAACTAAATTATCAATGTATAAATATTTTGTATTATTTTTTAGGGTCTGTCAATAGTAATTTCCTGTATAAGATATCATCACCCTGTTGGTATAATGGCTGCGCTCGGAATTGTTTTTGTTTTTATTTCAGTATTTGTACGTTGCTATTGTCACTTCCGTATCAAATCAAAAAAAGTTCCTAATCATGCAACATTCAAAGTATAAATGAAGGTAATAAAATTGACTAGTTGATGATTTAAAAAAAAAAAACATCTTGTGTTTATGTACAAATAAAAAATAATTGTTTTTAAATTACAATTTCACGTTGTTGAATCACTGCTTTTGAATGTCAGTAATGATACTATGCCAAAGAAAACTTGAGTTGCTTGAAGCATAAGTTGTATGCATCCTAGAATATTTTCCAGCCGAAAAGTCCTTTGTTGCCACAACAAAAAATATAGTACTCCTATTGCTGATGGTACAGTGAGAATGAGTGAAAGGACGACACATATTGCTTTGTCGGCTGCATTGTCCCGGCGTGATAAAAACGTGCGAAACACCTCGATAAGACAGAGAAACACAAATACTGTCATATTAGTCCCGAGTTCATTTAGAGAAACTGTCTTTTTTTGAGCATCATCAATTGATTTGGCACATATAAGTGAGAACTCAAACATAGAAAACATGCCAAAGTAATAGGAATTAAGGTACATTAACACTTCAAACATCAGAGGTGCTTCCATTTTGCATCACAAAATTATTTTAATATGAATAGAAACGTTTGCTTTGACATGCAGTCTGCAGAGTTACTAACTTATTACACTCAAATACTATATTGCTATCTAGCTATTTTCGTCCACATGGACTGACCCTGGTAATCAATAAACTACAATGTTGCCTGGGTTGTATCTCAAAATGTTACAATAGAATGCAAGGGAAATATTTTTAACTTTCACATTTTTTTGTTTTTAAACTCCATACAAATATAATAAACATTTTCATTTTTATTCGAATTTGTTTGAAGTAAATACGTATATTAATAATAAATAGTAAAAAGAAAGGTGTCTTATATATGTTGTTCGGTACTTTATTTTCGCGTATCGAATTTTGAGTACCCCTGCACTTTCGTTGCGTGGGTAACAATACAGGGCGTTTAAGAAAAATCCATTTTTAAAATTATGTTATTTTTAACTTTTTCTCAATAAAACAAACTATTTATTATATTCAATTGAAATTATTATAAATTTAAAAATAGTAAACCTTTATCGTAGTAGACTGTTGTACCTAAACATAAGTGGTTTATTTGAATTTTGCTATTAGTCCAGTCATTTAAGCTTCAAAAAATGTGTTTTTAGGAATTAAATCGGAAAGTTTTGAAACTTTACAGAAAATTTGGTTGTGGGTTCCTAATTAACCAAAAAAAAAGTCGCAATCGCTCCGAGGTCCGGAAGTGTCCGTCATCTTGGATTTTATGTGAAAATTTGCAGTGTTTTTAAATTATTTTTAAATATATTCATTTTAACACAAAAATACCTCTATATAAAAATATTGCTGACAAAATTTACAATAAATATGTATATTTATATATTTTTGTAGCTTAAATAGGTGAAATATTAAATCCATCCACGCGTTGTGATATTTGATGTTGCTGCACCGTGCGGCGCGCGGCGTAGTTGGTATATCTACGCGTCGGACTAAATTGTAAACCTAATGGTCTGAATACATCAAAATTTAAGTTTTTTTATAATTATTATTAGCTAAACTTAAGAAAAATCTTGTATTATATTTTCAACTCTTAGCTACTTATACAAAAAATTTGTATGAATTATAACTACAAAATAATTTGCAAATATTCATGGTTTTGACGAATTTTCGTCAATATTAGAACTTAAAATGCTAATAAAAAAAAATTGTGTATATGTATTCTTATAATTTTTTAATCACTATAAGAATAACTCATGAATAACTTTGCATTTAATTTTCAAGTATTTTAGTACCTAGGGTCAAAAAAATTTTATCGACACTTCAGAAAAAAATTTTTCAGAAAATTTGAAAATTTCAGTTGTGTATAAATAGCGCAAAAAAGTCAAAATATTTTGAAATTTCAATCACGTAAAGAAAACGCGAATCTTAATAACTGGTAAAATTTTCAAGTATCTACGACTTATACTTTTTGGATAATAACAAATATTTATAACCGTTTGAGGTTAAATCGTTATCGTTACGCTATTTCGTAAAAATTTAAAATTCAAACGCACTTAAAATTTTTCCTATAATGATGTTACGAGTTTTCTCTATAGTTACTTGAAGGAAAACTTATGGAATACTTAGTGTTGTAATTTTAATCCTTAGTTATAAACACAAAAAATTTTACGATTTTTCAACTTCAAAATTACTTGCAAATTTTCACGTTTTCGACAGATTTCGTAAAAATTTGAACTATAAACGCTTATAAAAAAAATTGTGACTAATGATTTTAAATTTTTTTTAGCTACAATAAGAACAACTCATAAGGAACCTTGTATTAAATTTTCAAGTGATTTTGGTCATCCAAATTTTTTTTATCGACACTTCAAAAAAAAATTCTCATAAAAATCGAAAATTTCTAGTCTATAAATAACTCAAAAAAAGTCAATTTTTTTTGAAAATTTAACTGTATATAAATAACACTTACATAAACCTTTGGTGAAAATTTCAAGTATTTACAGTGATTATTTTTGATTTACAACCATATAAAAAAATCGATATGGTCGAAAACTGGTTTTGCGTAAAAATTCCCGTTTTTCTGTTGCTTTTTTAGGGTTTTTCTTGACGCTTTTGAAAACTATTGGAAATTTTTTACTTTTGCCACCCCAAAGTACCAACTACATTCACTTTCCTATCAGAAACAGGGTCCACTTTTTAAAATCGAAGCATTTTTACTGCTCCAAAACGTGGTGACAGACACAAAAAAAAAAACACATCATTGTAAAATCAATACATTCATCACATCGTTCAGAATCTAAAACAAAAGTATAATATTCAATTTTTAACAACTGACTTTACCACCTTCTCAAAAAAACCGTCTAAGTATATAAGAATAACAAATTATTTTTGAGCAGCGGCCCACCGGGAAAATTCCCGGTATCCCGCCTGCCCAGTCCGCCCCTGAGACAGTTTATTTTAAATTAGTTATGGTAATCGGATAAAAATAAAAAAAAAAATAAAAATAAAAATTGGTATTCATATAGATGTCTAGTAAATAGAATAAATAGATTGAAAATAATGCCATCGTCGTAAGATTTAAGAAATGTTGGAAAAATAAATGTCAAAATATTTGAACCAGCTAACGAAGATGGTCTTAAAAATAATATTCTTAACTGCAATTTAAATAATATTGGTGCAGAAGATCAAATTGTGTTATACCTTAACATAATTTATTATATAGATATTAGGAGAATCCTAAACAATCCTACTATCCAAGGGTGAACTGCATTTATAATGAACATAACCAAAAAATAAACTATTATCACAATCAAGAATAATACTATAAATACTGTATTGCATTTCGCATCAATAAAATGCTCAACATTCAACGTAATTTTTGATCAGCTACTGTATATTATACAGTAAAGCTACTATGTATATTATAGCAGCGGTTCTCAACCTGTGGTACGGGATCACGGGGAAAGCTTTTAGGTGGTACTCGAAGAGAATCTCCCTTTATAAAAAAAATAAACGTATACATTATTATTTATTAATAACCAAAAAGCAAAAAAAAAAAATTGTCAGATGGTACCTAAAAATTTTCAAACTGTGTAGGTGGTACGCGAATACAAAAAGGTTTAGAACAGCTGTATTTTAGTATTTTACTTGTAAAGCTCGTGATATAGTATAGCAAAAAATCCAAATTTATCAAATATCATCGTTAGGTTAGGAATTTTTCATTTACTTATGTCATACATGGGGTTTCGTTGGATCTTGGATATATAATGAAAAGAAGTGGTTTAAAAAAAGATTTAAGTTATTTAATCTATACGCCGATAACTGCAGATAAATGTTCAGTGGTCATGCATTCATGATACATGCATATTGCATACTCTAGAACTGTGAGAGGACTACGTTGGTTTATTTGAACCTATGAAATATCATTAATTTAATTGTGACAAATTAAATTTTAGATGATACTCAAGATGAAAACGACATTTTATATGGTCAAATCAGTCCTTTACCCAAATGCAAACGTAGAATACGAGTATATTGTAATATTTGTAAATAAATTATATGCATTATTATTTATTACTTAAAAAAAATCGTTAAAAAAATGTAAATAATTTATGCTGGCCATTATGATACGCTTTTGCAATGTGCATCTGCACAGTAGGTTGGTATCATATTATTTTAAGTAGGTATACTTAATAGGTATTCTCCGTGCAGGACACTGCAGGTAGGTATAAAATAACTCAACTTTGTTAAAATAAATTTGTTTCCAGACTGATCTAAGTGGCTAAGTAATTACTTTTTATTATATAAGTGATTCAATTTTATATAAGTTTAAAATTGTTTAATTCTTGCGTATTACTTGACATGCTCGTTTGACAGTTTGTTCAAATCATATTCACTAGTCGTTACAAATTAGCACTTGAGCTGACGATTTCACTGAACTATTAACTATTATGTACGTACCTATATCATATATGCAATATGCAGGGTTGGGCAAGATACTCAAAAATCAGTATCGAGATACTATATACAAGATACTTTGCTTTGGAGTATCGCGATACAAGATACTAGATACTTGGCTATAGAGTATCACGATACTAGATACTCGATACTTGGCTTTGGAGTATCGCGATACTAGATACTCGATACTAAATACTCGATACATTTTAATGAAATAAGTCACTGTTTAAAAAAAAATATATATATTTATTATTATGGGGATGACCACTTCGTTAAATATGGCAAATAAAATAATAAAAATTGAAACTTATTCAGTAATAATAAAATAAATCAATTACGACATTACGTAATCTCGTTGTCGTCAACGATGCAATAATAACCACAATACAATTACAGAACAATTAAATAATAATAATTACATCAATAATAATTCT